>QEOT01007988.1:0-12249 GCA_003123785.1 Pterocarya stenoptera
CGGACCCAGCTCGGCCAAACTCAAGCACGCACGCATGTTTCTGTCTCTCTTTCTCTCTTTTCTTTCTTTGTCTTTCTTTTGTTTTCTTTTATTTCTTTTTTTTTTCTTTCCGTCTACTTCTGTTTTGCTTCGTCTCCGGATAGGCATGACCCGCAGCTGGTGTTGGTGCTGGACGTGGATGGTGGTTGAGAGGTTGAGAGGTTCTGTTGGTGGAGGCCAGGTGGAGCTGCTGGGCAGTGACGCACGAAGGAGGCTGGGCAGTGCTGTGGAGGTTGGATGAGGCTGCCGTGGCGTCGGACTGGCCGTGCATGGAGTGGAGGAATGATCGCCGGCGTCGTCTGGTGTTGCTGGTGGCTGCAGGTGGGCGGATGACGGCTCACGGTGGCAACTCAAAGCTGCTGTGCATGGAGTGCACTGTAGCTCGAGGCGGAGAATCGTGAGGTTGAAGATGATGAAAACGACGTGTCGTTTTCGTCTATTGACAAAACGGCACGTCGTTTAGCTCAGACGGCAGAAACCATCATGTCGTTTTTGTCTGCTGACCAAACGACATGTCGTTTAGTCAGCGCAGAAAATAAAAAAAATAAAAGAAAAAAAAAGTAATAAAAATAAAATAAAATAAGATAAAGAAACTAAAATAAATAAAATTAAACAAGAGATGAAAAATAAAATATTAAGAGTGTGCTGTGCATGTGAAGAACTTATTGCCCAAATAAATCACAAGTTATAAAATCAAGCATAAACTATGTTTTTAATCAATTTAATTCACAACTTTGATTTATGCCTCTTAATCAATTTTTCCATCTAAAACCAATGATAAAATAATAAAATAATTAAAAATATATTGATTTTAAATGTGTAAAATATGCAATAATGCAACTCAATCAGGCATAAATAAATTAAAACATAGTATGTTCAAACGTTAAAATTAAACGATCGGACGTAAATGCTACCAAAAGTAACGTCCGAATGTAAAAAGATATGCGTTCGAAATTGGAAGACAAGACAGCTATGTAATTGAAACGTTGTACATTCGAACGTCCTGGTAAAACGTTCAAACGTTACGGCATAAAATGGCTGAGTCGACTCAGCCATTCTTAAAATCTCAAAAATCAAGTTACAAGGTTTTAAATGCCAAAATGCCACCATAGTAATGAAGTATACACTTCAAGAAACTTTTCTACGATAACTATTTGGCCAATGGCAACTCTTGGTGGCCAGAAAATGAAGTTGAAAATCCGGCCACCACTAATGTTCAGTTTTAAATAAAACTAACCCTAAATCTCAAATAAAATACAAGTTAAAGGATAAAAAATGGATGTTTACCTTTTAGTGACGGTTGTTACAGGATTTGAAGGCGACGGCGACGGCGACGGAGGAGTGGAGGCGTGCAAACGGGGATGAGTACCAAACGGTGAAAATAACATTTCTCCATTTGGTTTTGGGCTTATATACACGAAACATTCAAACGTTATTTCTAGTAACATTCCAGTGTGGAAGGAAACATTGGAATATGAGAAATAGTACGTTCGAACGTAATTTCTAGTAACGTTCCAACGTGAAAAATAGTAAGTTCAAACGTCATTCCTAGTAACATTCCAACATTGAGGGAAACATTTGAGCATGAGATATTAGTGCGTTCGAATGTTTCTCGATTGATTTTCCAAAAATATGTTAATAATATATTATATTATTAATATATGTTATATATTATAATGTAAACTATAACATATAGCATACTAGATCATATATTATATTATAATATATATAGTATATTATAGTATATATATAATATACTATATAGTATATATATAGTGTATTATATATATACTATATATATAATACAGTATAATACTATATAGATATTACAATATATACAATCTACTATAATAGTATATATATTATACTAAATTATTGCATTATAAATTTCATTTATAACATATACTAATTATAATATACTATAATATAGATTATTATATATAGTAGTATATATATAACATCACTATGTAAGTATAAGTATATATAAGTATATTAGCATTTTATAGTTGTATATTTCACTATAATAAGTATATTATATATATACTAGTATATAATTATATAGTTGTACATATACTTATAATATATTGTGGTACTTATAAGTATATATAAGTAGTAGTATAAATATTAGTATATAATAGTTAAGCAATTCGTATTATATGTTGTATAAGTATTATATATAAGTATTATAAATAAAAGTCATTGTGTCTAGACCCAGCACCGTTAGAACGCACCAAACCTAAATCGTTTCCTCCGCCGCTCCAATGCCACTTGCTGCCCAACACCGCCGTCAAAACCACCGTCCACCACCACACTCCAACCCGCAACAGGTATGTGCACAGAGCTTATCTTGTGAGACATCTACACAAGGTACATCACACAGTGCTACTCGTGAAGAGATTGCAGATGTCGTGCATGCAGAGATGCGCGCACAAACATCAGAGATCATTGATGCAGTCCGGATTGCCATTGCAGAGACTGAGTCGAAGTTCATGTCTCAAGTGACTAATATTGAGGTACGCATTGGTGGTGTCGAGGCACTGCTACACGATATGGCCCAGTAGTGTATATATTTATTAGCATTAAATATGTTTTTTTGTATTAACAATCATGACTATTTGTATTTTGTATAATTAATTTAAATATCCAAATAGTCATATATTTTTAATTTATGATATACATTTTTTATATTTTGAAGTTCTGTATAGATCGAGAATATTGAAAAATGTTTTCAAAAATAAATCGAAAAAATCAATAACAATTAAAAAAAATTTAATAGTTATAATATTAGTTATTAATATGTTATATAATATAATATAGTATAGTCATTTGGGCAGGTGTCCGCTCGATTTCCTTGCTTTGTGATGAGTCATATCCAAATGTTACAATTTAATGTTCGATCGTTAACGTATGTCTTTTGAGAGGAAACTTATAAACGTTTGAATGTTAAATTATATATGTTCGAATGTTATAAAATTTGTGTAGGAAATTTCCCGCTTTAATTCAATCTATGTCATGAGAATAACGATCGAATGTTAAAATTTAGCGTCCGAACGTTTAAACTAAAAATTGAGCAGGATGAAATGAACATCCAAACGTACAATTTAAACGTTCGAACGTGTTATCAAATGAAATGTTTTTTACATGAAAACACGCACGGGAGGAAGCAGTGTCATTTCTACTTCCCCCGTGCGAGAGAGAGAGAAAGAGAGAGAGAGAGAGAGAGAGTGAGAGTGAGAGAGAGAGAGGGTCGTGGGTTAGAGTGAGAGAGAGTAGAGTGAAAGAGGGTTAATATTTTGGAACCATTTTGGTAAGGAAAAATCCTTTTTTTTTTCTTTTTTTGCAATTATATGATATTTCTCTTATGTTAAATATATATATACATGTCTCTAACAAGCTAGTGTTGTATTTTTTTGAAGGATTGGTTTTTTTGGCAAGTTGAAAGCTTTTGATTTGTAAGAGGATATTGTGAGTGTTAGGTATATTTCTAAATTTTAGAAATATGTTTATACATTTTGTTGTGATCTTATTGTGGATAATGATGAATATGGGATGTGTACAATGTGAGTTGATTGTGGATTTTGATGAATTAGATATAGGTAGAATATTGTGAGTTGAATAGTGAATTTTGATTGTAAATATATATAGTGAATATGTATCAATTGGGTATTGAAGAATTATAAGGAATTAAATTGTTTATATTGATGAATTAGAAGGAAATTTTTGTGATATGGATTGTCTAATATGATGAATTTAAATGAAAGATTGTGTTGTATTTATGCTTACTCTTAAAATGAAAATTTGTGTTGTGTCTTCCTCTATTGTTCGTACGGTCACAATCACTATATGTAAACATATATACTTAAGAAACTATGGTGAGGTGCTGCCGAAATTTCTACTGAAGTGAAAGGTAGTAGAGTGACGGAATATGTGCAATATGAATAATATAATCTCGAATGGGATAGGACCAACTACCTTATAAAAAAGAAATGAGAATTGGAGCATGACATGCATGTGAATTTTCAATGTACATGTTAGTAATAGATAGATGTTTTTAGAAATAGATAAAAGTTGGATGCGTCCAGACAATAGACTTAGAAAGATTACGCACCCTATGCGGATGAAGTAAGAACCTTCATTGATTTTGCTAGGGCCTCTACTGATAAGTTGTGGTTACATTAAGTGTTCATGTCAATGGTGTAAAAATTTGTATGTGGTAGGGTTGGCTGAAGTTGAAAGTTATATATTTGTGAACGGTATGGATCTGGGGTATATCCAATGCTTACTGCATGGTAAGCCGTATGCACAATTAACGGATGCATTGTTCAGTCATCTGAATTATTGGCGACACATGGATGATAATTATGAGCGGGACGAAATAGAAGAGATGTTGAGTGACATTGGAGCTGAGATGTTTATGAATGACGTAGACAACAATGCCTCAAGTGGCTGAGGGACTGATTCTGAAAATTTCGCTGCAATATGAGAAGATGCAAAGCACAAGCTTTATCCAGGCTGTACAAAACATTCCAAAATGTCGTTTATTGTGCGGTTGCTACACATTAAATCATTACATGAGATGTCAACGAAAGTAATAAACATGGTATTAGATTTATTTAACGAGGTGCTTCTCGAAGGATCAGAAACGAGCATGTCCTGTATGTGGAGAATCAAGATAGAAGGCTAAGAAAAACATGCCAGTTAAGGAGTTGCGATATTTTTCCATGAGACATAGGTTGCAAAGACTATATATGTGTAAGAAAATAGATGCTGATATGAGGTAGCACGAAGAGAAAAGAGTTAAGAATGACACAAATATGAGGCACCTAGGTGACTCATTTGCGTGGTAATTTTTCGATGATCAATACCCAGAGTTTGGGATAGAAGTTCGGAATGTGTGCTTGGACTCACAACCGATGGATTCAACCCATTTGGTAATATGAGTACAAATTATAGCACTTGGCCCATAATGTTAATTCCGTACAATCTTCCACCATGGAGGTGCATGAAAGTGCCCAACGTTTTGTTAACTTTACTTATCCCCAGCCCGAGATCACCTGGAATGACATTAACGTATTCATGCAACCGTTGATTGAAGAGCTGAAAGAGTTATGGGAAACAGTCATCAGAACTTATGATGCATCCACATCGACATCTTTCAGATGCATGCTGCAGTAATGTGGATGACTTTCCAGCATATAAGAATCTTTCCGATTGGAGTACTAAAGGGAAGTTAGTGTGTCCGACGTATAATAAAGAAATTGCTAGTGAGTGGTTAAAATATTCTCAGAAGTTGTGTTTCATTCATCTATGTTATCTACCAGCAAATCATGCATGGAGAAGAGAATGTGCTATGTTTGATGGGAGAGTAAAGGACAGAATTGCACCAAATGAATTGTCTGGAAAAGAGATAGTGGAACAACTGGTACATATTAGAGCGAACAATTTTGGCAAAGGTTAGGGTAAGAACAAGAGAAAACGAGGTGCCGCAAAATTGAATTGGATAAAGCATACTTTTTTTTTACTTGCCGTATTGATCATCCTGCATGTTGTGTCATAGTTTGGATATAATGCACATAGAAAAGAATATATGTGATAATATACTAGGTACATTGATAAGCATTAACAAAAAGACAAAGAACACGATCAAGACGAGGAAAGATCTTGAGAGAATGAGAATTAACTTAATCTACATTTGTAGGTGGAAGGCAATAGGGTGGTCATACCGCATGCTTGTTTTACGATGACAAGGGAGGAGATGATGGACTTTTGCAAATGGTTGCAAGGTGTGAAGTTGACAGATAGTTATGCTTCAAATATTGGTAGATGCGTGAGTCCCAATTGACTAAAAAATTAGTAGATTGAAAAGTCATGATTGTCACGTATTTTTACAGAATTAGTGGATTGAAAAGTCATGATTGTTAAGGATGTATTTTACACCACCAACTATAAAAATAGCCTGCAATAAATAAGATGGCAGCACTGGGTGCTTGAGGGTACTCCCATAGCTAAGTTAGAGAGAAATATTCTTAGTATATGTATATGAATGAATTTCAATGCGTTATCTCCATGTGTTATTTATAGGAGTATAAAGATGTTGATAACGACTAACTCCAGAGTTTATATTAGATAACTCTCGAATGAATCAGTAGGATAACTTTCCTGATCCATCGAAGATGTTATATACTCTTTATCCTATTGACCACGTGGTTAAAGATCCAATCTCTAGGCTTGCAGTGCTGATTCAACTCCTGATGTCTAAACTTGGGCCTTCCAATGCATGGGCTTATTTGCCCCAAGGCTCTAAATATCCCCTCTTGTTATCCCGTTAATGTCTTTCGTGGAAAATTCATCAATTTGTGCCTTCACTCTACGCCGCTAAGGTGTGGGTTTTAGAAAATTCATCTTTTCGTTATGTTAAAAACCTGGCCCACATCATCTATAACTATTCCCACTTTGCTTCCTTCATCTTCTTGCATCATTTCCTCTTCTTGCTTTCTTCCGAAGTTTCAAATACTCACTACCTTTTACCATCTTGATCTCGTCTCTTCCCATTTCTTCAACAATGGCTCAGCGGGGCACTTCCCGTGTTCCAAATCGTGCCTCCACCCAAGCTCCATCAGGGATTTCTCCTCATTTTGTGCCCGAATTGTCTGACAATCAAACTTTACCTTTTTTTGAAGGCTTCAAGTGGCGCTCCACACTCGTCGCCCGAGACTTGGAAAAGCTAAGGAATTCGTGTCGTATCTCCGACATCGTGGTTCTCACTCTTCTGATGGAGGGCGTTATTGACGAGGAAGGCTTCTCTGGGAGGGTTGTTCTCCCCGTTTATGCCCTAATGCACGGTTTTCACTTTCGATTCATCCACCCCATTTGTGATGTCCTTGATTTCCTTCGATTGGCCCTTGGCCAACTCCATTCGCATGCTTGGTGCTTATTTTGTATTCATGCGTGGTGTTTTGTATGATTCCAGAACCGATAGGGGATATGTACCCAGATCTAACTACACGAATTCTCGTCGTTCTATTCTATGAAATGGCTATCAGATAACATTTGTAGTTTTCAGGTTCGCTCGCAACGTTTGGCAGCATTCGAAAGCCATTCGAAAGCCGCCATTCCAATTCCAAATAGTGGCAAAAGAAATTTTTCCTTATTTATGGTGGTGGCTAGGGCATTTGGCTCTCAATTGTGGAGTCGTGTGCGATGCAAGGGGTTTGGTTCTCGACGATGGCTACGTGGAGGCTGGTTGGCCTTGAGCATGCCTTGCATTGGCTGCTACTCGCGGTGGTGTGGCTAGCAGTGAGGCTTAGGTTGTACGACTATGGCTGAGAAGATCGAGAGGGAGTGAGAGAAGTCTAGAGAGAGAGGGTCTGAGGCTAAGATTGAGGCCGATAGGGAGGAGGGGTTGTCTTTAGGGAGACTCGACGGTGAAGATGGTGTTGTTCACAACAGCTAGGTTGCAAGGAAGGGTGTAAAGGGTTGATGGAAAGGTTTGCGCAGGGAAGGAAAAGAAAGAGAAGAGAGAGGGGAGGGGAGGGCAATTAGGATTTGTGTGTAGGGTCTGAAATTATGGGATAGTATCAGTCAGTCAGGGATAAAATGGTAAGAAAAATAAGGGCAAAAACGTAAATGTGAATAAAATAGAAGGACAAAAATGGAAGCAAAAAGTGGTCAAAAATTTACTATTCATGAAACTAAGGGAAAAAAACAAAAAAAAAAATACAAATAAAACAAAAACAAACTGAGGGATAAAAACGATAAACAAACAAAACAAAGGGTCAAAACTGTAAATATGTGAACAGAAGATAACAAAATAGAGGGACAAAAAGACGAAACAACTAAACATAAGGGTAAAATTGGAACAAAAATGTGGTAAAAAATTCAATGTAAATTGTTGGATAGCCTCTTTTATTAATATATATATATATATAACTATAATAAGTCTCTGGTACTTAAAACCAGCTCATTTAAAGTCAGGAAAAAACTCAGTAGCGAGGGAATACATGACTTTCTCATAATTAGAAAAGTTGGTCTAACTTTACTAATAATTATTCTATTATTCAATTTATCTAATAATCTAATTTACTCCAAACTTCTTTTCTTTTATTTAGGAATGAGAAAAGCCTAATATTTATGCGGATTTAGGATGCATTGCCCTTGCGTTGTCTCCCATTATGAAAAGTAATTTTTTTTTATTATGGAGATTACTTTTTCAAAAAAGGAGATTCTTTTATATATATATATATATATATATATATAAGAAAAGAAATTTCATTAATAACATATTGCAGACATTTGTCAAGCCATAGAGCTTGAAAAAGAAAGTCTGGAATACTATCCCACCACATATCAATGTTTTCCACATTTTTTGCATTACGAGCTAACCTATGTGCAACCATATTACCTTCCCTATGCACATCCACAAAATCACATTCAACAAAATAGGATGAAAGAGATTTTATCTCTTTGTATAATATGCCAAGCAGTGATCCCTCCATGTTTTGCTTTAATGCCTCCACCACCAATAAACAATCAAATTCTACTGAAAGCTTTGAGATTTCCATGCTAACGCACAACTTAAGGCCTTTGAATATAGCAATTAACTCAATAGCTTCAGCTTCCTCCACCTCATTCTCAACCTTACTAGCTGGCATCAATACATTGCCTTGGTCGTCCTTCAAAATTCCACCAAGACCAAATTTATTTTGATCTTCAAAAATGGCACCATCAACATTTTGTTTCAGCACACCTACTGGAGGGGCTTCATTGAAAATGGTTCTTCAGTTGAATACTTGATTTTACTCTGACCTCTTAAAAATTTCTAACCAACACAATAGCATTCTCAGCAACTGTCTTTGGGTTCAACATCATCTAGTCATGTACCATCTTGCTCCTTCTATACCAAAAACTCCATGCCAAACAAAAGAACAATGGTAGCTTCTCCTTTAATACGCCCTCACAAAACTTCAATGCAACCTCATGAAATTTCATTCTAGCATCCATAAGAATGTCTGGTAGCATTTCTTTCCATACACTCTAAAGACAAACATAGCTAACCAAAGCATGATGAATATCCTCACCCTCGAACCCACAGAAATATCACTTCCCTTCAATTAATACATGTCTTCTTAATAAATTCTCTTTTGTAGGGAGCCCATCTTTACAAGCACGCCAAGCAAAGATTTTTATCTTACTTGGCACCTTCATCTTCCATAACTGTTTCCATAAAGCCTGAAGAGTCCCAGCCGTAGATGATTCTGCAGTGCTAGAACCCATTCTTGCCTTGATGAATCTGTAACAACTTCTCACACTAAAGGATCCACTTCTCTCATGTGCCCAAATTCTACAATCCATTGAAGCTCCTAGATAAATTACTACTTTAAGAATATCTACCACCACACTTGGATTGAAGAGAGCTATAAGCTAATTTACATTCCACATTCTTGTATCATTATCAATAAGCGTTGCCACCAATTCTTCTTGTGTATTATCTGGTCTAAACCCCTTCTGAAACAAGCTCAGCATGCCCTGGTATCCACTAATCACTCCAAATTCTTACAGCTCTTCCATCTCCAATTCTCCATCTACAACCAGCAAACATTTATTCTTTTTGCTTTACATATACCCCTCCAAGTATAAGATGGAATATTTCTCAAGCCTACTTACTGAAAACTAGAATTTGGAAAATATCTAGCTTTTAACAATTTGAAAATTAGGGAATTTTCATCCTTCATCAACCTCCATCCTTGCTTAGCCAATAGAACTAGATTAAACACCCTAAGATCTTTAAATCTCATCCCTCCACATGACTTCATCTCACACATTTTAGACCAACTAAGCCAATGAATTTTCCTCTCTTCTCCCTTCTGTCCCCACCAGAACTTGGACATAAGACTCTCTAAGTCAGAACACAAGCTTTATGGCAGTAGAAAGCAACTCATCGAATAAGTTGGAATAGAGAGAGCCACTGCTTTTAATAGCACTTCCTTCCCTCATTGTGATAGCAGTTTCTCTTTCCAACATTATAGCTTTTGCCAAACTTTTTGTTTAATGGAATGAAAGGCTCGATGTCTTGACCTACCCACAACGGGTGGAAGGCCTAAATACTTTTCGTACTGTTGGATTTCACTATTTCCCCACAACTATCTTATCTCTTCTCTAGCCTCTTTACTTACATTTCCACTAAACACCATGGCAATTTTTTCCTTATTAATTTTTTGACCAGACACAGCTTCATATCTCTCTAAGACATTCTGCACTCTTCTATTCTCCCCTACCTCAACTTTGTAGAAAACAATACTATCATCCGTAAAAAGGAGTTAATTACACGGATAATTTAGATTTGTATCTATTATCACTTATCATGATTTGCAATAAGGTGGCAGCTAAAACAAGTTTGCTAATATTGGATTGTGGTGGAAATCTTTTTTGAAAAAAGAACAATCATCTTCATTGATATCAGGATGTCACTCAATACAATAACATTCCCTCTCTACAATTCTTTGAATACTATCAGGTGTGTCTTCTATCCAAACTAATTCAGACTGTAAAAGTAAGCTTTCCTTAGCTAACGTGTGTGCTGCTACATTGTTAGACCTATGTGTATATTGTATTGTCCAGTTTATCCTTCCTTTTAATAATTGTTTTATGCCTTCAATTAAACTACCATAAAAAGAAAAATCTTCACTTGCATTGTTTACAGCTTTGACAATCACTTGTGCATCACCTTCGAAAATAACATTTTCCAATCTAAGTTCTCCTCATGTATCCATAGCCTTCCATAGAGCTTGAGCTTGAGCTTCAGCCACTGCAGGTTGATCTACATTGAACTTCTGACCTTCAAGAGCAACTAAAAGTTCCCCATCTTCATCACGGATTACTACCCCTATTCCCACCTTCCTCTCCCTCTTATCTACTGCTGCATCCCAATTGGCTTTAACATAACCTGTTCTTGGCTTTTCCCACCTCAGGGTTCTACTACAAACCTCTCCATTACTTCTCGTCACTGCCTTGTCCATTTGTAAGGCCTGCTTGTACTCTGTCAAGTCATTATTGGCTATTCTGATGACTTAGCTTGGGGACTTAAAATTGTTTTCAAATATACACTTGTTCCTTCTCACCCAGAGCCCTCTCATTACCACAGCAGCCTCCTCAAGTTCTGATTCATTAAGCTTAACAGTAATTTTTTCCCACAAGACCATCAGATCATGTTCTTCACTCTTCATTTTCTGCATTACACTTAATGATTCTGACCACACATCACCAGCAGCTAGGCATTGCCAAACCACATGCATGATTGTCTCCTCATCTTGTTTGCAAATGGGGCATAGAGGATTTTTTGTTATTTTCTTCAAGAATAGGTTTTTCTTAGTAGCAAGGAAATTATTTATTGCTTTCCAGAGGAAAAGCTTAACTTTCCTTGGAACATCCAACTTCCATATACTGTCCGAGCCTTTGACCCTCTCCTCATGTCTAGAACTTTCACCTTTCAACTCCTGCTTTCTTCCCATCTCCAAATGATACGCACTCCTAACTAAGAAAAAACCTTTTTTGAGGGGCCCCATACCAGTTTATCCTCCACCTCCATACTGCTTATAGGAATGCTACAAACCTGGTCAGCCTCTTCCTTGTTANCAGCCTTTGACCCTCTCCTCATGTCTAGAACTTTCACCTTTCAACTCCTGCTTTCTTCCCATCTCTAAATGATACGCACTCCTAACTAAGAAAAAACCTTTTTTGAGGGGCCCCATACCAGTTTATCCTCCACCTCCATACTGCTTATAGGAATGCTACAAACCTGGTCAGCCTCTTCCTTGTTAAAAATACTTCGAATCAGAGGGTCATTCCACTCCCCTCTACCTTGCATAAGTTCACATACTCTTGCTTCTTTATCCAAAACAGAAATTGGGGATTGAACAGAGAAGGATGAAGGAGTTGGAAGCCATCTGTTACCCCATAATTTGATTTTTTTTCTCCATTCCCCACCTTCCATTTTAGTCCCTCCCTGAGCAAACTTACTGCATTCCACACACTCCTCCACAAAAAGGAAGGTCTATGGCCCTGACTAGCTTCAAGCAATGAGTTGTTTTTGAAATTTTTTTCTCTCAAAATCCTGGCAGCTATACTGGTCTCATCCTTAAGGATCCTCCACCCTTGCTTGGCTAATAAAGCCAGATTGAAGCTTTCTAGATCCCTGCACCCTAGCCTTCCTTT
>QEOT01007988.1:21452-39431 GCA_003123785.1 Pterocarya stenoptera
AAGCAAGCAAACTTCATTCAAATAAAAGATGATACATGATAGGGGTGGGGCTTCCCAACAAATACCCTAATACAACAACCACAGTGCAAATGTAGTGATAAAAAATAAAAGAAAACGGATTTTGAGATCAATTTCTTAGTCACTACCCAAGCCGTACAAAGAGGGTACTGTCTTAAAAGACGTTTAGAAGGTAAGCCACTGCTGAAAATGGTGTAAGCGGGTGCGCTGTAATCTTTTGTCTTGAGATATTTTTTGGAGAGATCCTTAGTCCTTTTTACAATATCACTGGTTAGGGAAAGCGGTAACCCGGATAGCCCCGCATCGAAAGAGCAGATATGCGGAGGGACGGTCAACCCGCGCCTCTAGAGTGGTGCGTGTGGGCCACACACAGGTGGTATGGAGGTGGGGTCAAGTCGATTTGAAGGATTGGAGGATGGGAAATCTGCTGGTGCAGCGCGTGTAGCTGG
This sequence comes from Pterocarya stenoptera, assembly GCA_003123785.1. NCBI lineage: Eukaryota > Viridiplantae > Streptophyta > Magnoliopsida > Fagales > Juglandaceae > Pterocarya > Pterocarya stenoptera. Next base: position 21,920 of record QEOT01007988.1, read on the forward strand.
CTGAGTTGTCGGAGGGTAGCAGAGCGTGAAGACCGCACTCAGAAACAGGTCACGCGTGAGAGTCACGCGTCAACATTTTGGGCACAGTTTCACATCATCCCAGCAGATCGGCAGCAGGGGAACTTCATCGTGGGCTGCATGTCGACTTTCTATGGCTGGAGTGCAGCAGATCTGAAAAAATCCGAACTGGGGGAGAAAAACTACCTTATAAGCATATTCAAATATAGGTAGTGGAAAGGAAAAGGAAAAGTAAAAGGAGATGGAGAGGAAGGTGGAGCCAAGACTCACTTCCTCTCCAGCAACACTGGACAAAAATGTGGATTTTTTTCTAGAGAAAAGTAGGAGAAAGAGAGAGAGACGCTCTTGAGGAGTTGATCGGAGAGAACTTGAGTTCGAATGGAAAGTCATTATCTATGCTATGATTATGATTTTCTATTGGTGGTTTGTTTGGGACTTTAAAACTTTGACATAAATAAGATGCAAAGAATTTAATTAGCTAATTCAAAATTACTGTTCACTAATAATATTTTTTAAAATCAAATTCTAGTCTCGCCCGTTTGTGTATTTTCAATATCGTGACTTGTTTTTTTTCGTTTTTCTTGTTTTAATGTGGAGTGAAACAATTGAAAATCATAACCCAAGTAATAATATTATTACGTCATGAATTCATGAATGTCATCAAAATGGAAAATGCTGAACTTTCTAGGAAAATCTTATAAACTTCATGTGATTGGTAACCCAGCATGACTAATGTAATTATTAAAATTGGTTTGACTTAGTTTTTCAATTTAAATTAATTGTGGTTTGTTAAATACGGAAATAAAGTTAAGTCTATATATATATACGCGGAAATAAATTGTACAATATATATATATGTAGTAAAACTTGTACGTACGTATATAGTACATGAACTAGTGTTACCCAAGCAAAATCTATTATGTTGTGAATCAAACACCTTGTAAGGGCTAAGTGAGGCCGGCCTGAATATCTTTGTTTTGGTTTTTCATATTTTTTTGGTTGAATATATTATCATAAAATGAATACCCGATAGAGAAAATAACTGAGACCTCGTTTAGTTACACAAATCATATCATCTCATTTAATCATTATAAACTTTTTCAAACTAATCCTACACAAAATACAATAAACAATTCAACTTTTTCAAATTCTAAAATAAATATAAAATTAAAAATTTATATTTTAACAATATTTTATTCATCTCATCTCATATGTGTAACCAAACGAGACCTAAGTCGTTTTAGTTTTCTTACCATCCTTTCAAGTAGATAAGAAAAAGACAATGACACAAATAGGGTTTAGCAAAAATTCAAAAAACTGACTCCGCCTCTAACTCTGCACCGACTCTGCTCCGACTGTAACTTATCGAAGTCGAAAGTGGCGATGTACTAACTCAGACTTTGACTCCGATATTGTACATATTTTATAAAAATATATGTAGTTTTTACATATGAATCATATATACTTCATATAGCTATAACTTATATAGTTAATTAGATTCAATAATATACTAGTATGAGTAAATTTTAATAAATATATGCTTATACTATAATATAAATAGACTAAATTCTCTAATAAGACTTTAGTATATGTAAAAACTGTACTATTAACTTTTACTATCATGTTACACAAACGTATAATAACAACTAATACTAATGTATTGTGTATAAACGCAAATATATAAATTTATAATAACATATAATACTAATGTATAAACATTAACATATAATAATATATAATACTAATGTATAATAATAATAATTTGTACAATGATTTATTTTTTCAATTTTGATTATGTTTTAATAAAATTGAAATTAAAAAAGTATTTATTTTAAAAAAACTGAAATCTGAAAGCTCAACTCTAAAAGATCAATATTGTCAAATTGAAATTGAAAGCTCAACTCTAAAAGATCAATATTGTCAAATTGAAATTAAACTAAGGTAAGAAAAAATTTCCAATAAAAAAAACCCAAATTCGACTCTGCTCATTGTCCGTGCTTGGTAAGAGTGTCTTTTCGGGAGTCGGGTCAATAAACTTTCGAAGTCAAGATCTTTGACCCCTTTTTCGAAAGGATCGATTCAAACTAGAGAACTGTCCCAAAAACATGTGTGATCTTCTATTTTTCGGTCCTTTTGTCCTTTGTTTCTTTAATTGAATCAATTAATTTGTCCGCACGTGGTTCATGACCAAATAATATAATTAAAAATATAATATAAATAATTAATATTTTTTTTAAAATTTTTTTTTAAATAAATGATAATTTCACATGAATATCCAAGTCTAAAATTTGAACATTGACTCTAACTTTATTTCATTTAATTAAATATTTCACATATTAGACTTAATCATTAAGAAAAAATTTGACCCACACGAGAGGGAGATTCTTAAGAATATAGTATAAATAATTAAATCTATCAACTTAAGTTTTGGGACAATTAGTAATTTCATACGTATTAAAATTATACCCTTCATGAAAAATTCCTAAAATTATGCGTATTAAAATTATACCCTTCATGAAAAATTCCTAAAATTATGCATGCAGTAATTAATGTAGGCGACAAGCTGATCTGAAAGAAGTTCAATTCCGGATGCAGATCGATGGTATACCAAAAATAGGATTTGGGAAAGTCTTTTCCTTGTAATGCAAATCTTTGTCATTTGAATATGGAAAACGAGTCCCAAATAATATTGTATATTCTTTTTCTAAGCTCTTGACTTTTTTCTATGCAATAATATTGTATATTCTATTAAAAAGTATATTGATTCTTTTAGATTGTAGGTAGCAAACAGAAGGAAATTAACACACACGATCGGAGATATAGATTGAGCTCAGAGTTCTAGCAACATATATACATATGGGCTCGTTCCGAAGTCCATCAACTTTCGGAAGTCAACCGTTTTGACTTGGGCTTTGTAAGATCTTTGACGATCGATCCTTCGAAAACAAAAAACGATTTGTTTTGGGTTTTGGGTCTGTTTGACGATCGATCCTTCCCAAAACGATATAGTTTATATGTTTATATATATGTACATATATATGAGGATTTTCGAAAATTTAAATATATAAAAAAACTACAGTTATTTCTAACGAAATAATTATTTTCAGTTAAAATGAATCTCTTTTCGTTGTAAAAAAATGTCACAAATATCTTTTTTTTCTTATAGTGTTTGGGCCTATTTTTCCTAATCATGCGTTTCTTTAGGACACTCCATTATGGTAGCAATATATATAATATATAAACCCCTTGCAAAACGTACCAAAAATAGGCATAAACGTACTGCGCCCTGGCTGGCTTTTAATTTTGAACCAGATCAAGTATGTGCATGGTTGATCGTTATATCTAGTAGTTTATAATTGTATGATAGGGCTCGCTAGCTTTAATAAAAGGACAAGCAACCAGCTGCTCAATTCCTAAATGAAAAGAATGATAAAGCACAACGAAAAGAAAGGATCGAGAAGCTAGCTAGCTACTAAAGAATCTTGTCAACTTCATTTATTCTTTTGGACGTGTACAGAGTGTGTATATAGTAATTAATCAGCATGAATGATTAATTATACAAACAAAAATAAAAAGATTGACCAAAAAGAATAGCTAGCAAACTGTTTTTGTTGTCATTATTCTCACAATAAGTACATATATCACTGAATTATAAAATGTACCTGAACGTTTTGGATTAATAGGTCATCATGATTCTCCTTGTGTTATTTATTTATTTATTTTGCTTTTATATTTTTGTTCTTGTTATTTAATGATAGTTTTTGTTTTGGCTGATTGTTGAAATGTGTGGTCAGATTTTCGGATTGGGTGAAGATCGAGCAAAATGACCCTTTTGTAGCGTTGCCCTTAGCAAATGAACCCTTGGGTAACTTGTGAATGCCCTCTTACTGATTGTTGAAAGACGAGATGGAATTGTTGATTGGGCAATTAAAAGCAACGTACACTAATGGCTGCAAATAAGTATTTTCGACGACAGTAAGGGTTTTGTGGCGATTTAAAGTCGCCACAAATAATCTATTACAAAAATAAAATAAAAAATTACTAGTGAAACGTTTCAATAGTATCATTATCCTAATGATATCTTTTATAGTATCATAAATGTAGTTAATCCACATGAAACAAATTTACTAACCTATAAACATAATCTTAAACCAAGACTTGTTGTAAGCAACTACCTAAGACATTCTGTAAGCAATAAATTGAAACCAAGATTACAGAGCATCTGGATTAATAACCATTGCCATTTTCTATGAGAAAACAAGTGCCAAAGCATAAGCATTTGAAGAGGTTGTTATCTCCTGGTTTATGTAAAAAATTCTCCCATTTGAATTAAGAAGACCTGTATCTTTTTTGTGATGATGGCAGATATAAACACCAGTACTTGATGAGAAAATAGAAAGATACCAACAGATCAAGTACATAGTCATTTATACCTCATGTCCAAATTTTCCAGGTGCATTGCTTCTTGCATACTTTCCCTCCCTATATACTTGGCATCTGAATCAGCAAAGGAAACCCCCAACTCCTTGGACCTTCCACCACCCTAGCCAATAAAAAATAAACACATCTCATACAATGGCAATTGCAGAAATTGTTTTGTCCACCAACCTATCCAATCATACATGATTATATATTGCATCTTGCATGTAGTGACAATTGCAAAAACCATTATCCTTACACATAAAACACAAAAACTAGATACATTCTGCACACACTCACTCAAATTTCACCCTAGTACAACAAACCAAGACCATCATCTGGTCGGTCCCAACGTAAATGAATTCAGTCTAATCGAAAACGTATTTTAAAATATATTTCCTTCATTTTCCTTAATGGAGTAAAATCACTTTTGAGCTAAAAGTAACCAAATCGTACGGAACAGTAAAACATTCTGTCAACGAATAATACTGCATGGTATAGGATAGTAACTGAATTAGGTGGCAAAGATCATGAAAGGAATGGAAATATTTCCAAACTTTGCTATTACCATATAATAGTTCATACAGTAAGCAATTAAAACTTCCCAAATATGTGCTGGGATCCTTTTGTTCACTAGTCAACTAGCATACAAGTGGATTGCAAAGTGTACACAAATCTTAGGGTCCTAACCCATTACAGGCATATAGCATGAAATCTTAATCAACCTCAGTATATTCTTCACCAATATTGTTGCTGGGTTATCAAATTTGCTCTACTTTTGGCTTCTAAAGTATTCTATGTACCTAGCCTTCCACCTATTCGTATAACACGTTTTTATGTAGAAAGTTTCAGGCTCATCCTGGTAAACTCATCTTTCACATCTCTTTTTTTTTTTTCAATAGAAGTTTCTAAGCGTAAAACATAATTTATGGTTACAAACAGAAATTAAACAAGCAAGGCATCTTGATTTCCTGCCAAAATGACATTATGAATAATCACACATGCATTGGGGATGGTAATCAAGTTTATCTTGAGTAAAACAATTTACATAAACCAGGAGCAGAACAAGAAAAATTATGAGAAGCCATAATAAAAAATTGGATAATTAGTACTTATAAAAATCTTATAATTAGTAGTTATCTAAAATATACTACAATTAAGTAGTTCATAGGAATCTGCTGGATCCAAACCTCATTAAAGCTTACCTGGAAGTTAATTCTATCTGTAATTCCACCATGTCCAGGTATACTATCACCAAAATCCTGCAAGAAAAGAGGAACATACAGCAAATGGTGTGTGACAACATCTTGGAAGCTTGATTGAATTGCATAAATTTAGGAAGTATAAAGGCAGACCTTGATTTTAAACCAATAATGAGCATCCATCTTTCTTTATCACAAATGGGAGGAAATGGAAGGGTGAGACTTCTAGCCCCACAGTAAATGATGAGTTCTGGAAGAAAGAAAATGAGATACAGGTACCACCAACAATCAAAAGTCGAATTATTGATAAATAATTATGATCCAAGAACTCTTACTCCAATTTTCATATTATAAGTGCTCCATATGAATTTATCATCATGAAAATTACAAATCTTACTCAGATATACCAGATTTGGATCTTTATAGCAAGGGATTGGGTATTAGATCAATAGGAATTTATATGTTTTAATTTAACAGCAATTTGCATTAATTATCCACCAATAGGTTATGGGAAATCAAATCATCTTTGTCCATTTAATCTTTTGTTTTTCTTCTTTCTTTTTTTTAATCTCTATTTGCAGCATTTAATATAATTATAGGGAATAACTTCCAGTTCATCAAAAGCACTCCTAAACTCAGAAAGAACCAACCTCAATAAAATCCCCATCTGGTAATAGAGCGTGTCACATATCTCGATCTCTTCTGTAGGGAGAAATCAAACTAGCAATGCATATAACTCCAGAATCGGCAAATAGCTTTGCTACCTCTCCTGAAAGACAAAGCGAGAAGAAGCAATTAATCTATAAAATTTATAATCCAACACCTGAAAGGCACCATTTGCCTCGTCAACATAAACAATTATGGTTGCAATAACTGTTTCTCAACCTGAAAGGCACCATTTGCCCCCCTTATGTATTTTTTCACTGTCTCAACAATCAAACAGATCATAAAAACAACCCATACAACCAACGGATCTAGCAAAATTCTATCATCCATAATGCAGTTTCTAAGTTTCTTACATGAATAAAGCCATCACCACAAGTTATATTCACAGAAGTCCAAAAGAAAAATGTATTCGTCTAGGACAAAGAAAAATAACTTCAAAATCCAAACATCTTTATAATTAGTCCATTTTAAGCAACTTACAACATCTTCAATTCTGTCAACTCTCCAATATAAACTAGGATTGAAGAAGTGATAAAGTTCCTCATAAATTTCATCCTTGTATTCTAATTTTCAGAACATAAATCAAAAAAATTAGATCTCTATTTATAAGCTGTCATCTCTATTTATAAGCTGTTGAAGATTCTCTTCCAAATTCTTTTGAACTTCAATATTAGCATATTGTTGTCTGTCCAGTACTTCTTACTCTCTTAGCTTTGCAGTTTTCATCCTAGCATCCTCCTTACTGTAACATCAGCATTCCAATAGGAATTAAAAGTCTCTTTAAAAAAAATAGAAAATTCATAGATAAGCTATCTTGTTATGTTGAATAAAGAAGTAGAAAGATTTTCAGTAATCTATTTTTATCGAGCAAGGAAGGAAGCAAGCGATATGATATGCAGCTGCTACGGAGAAAACTACTAGAGGATAAACTATCGCAGACCAATCTATTCACCTATTGCCAACTGACAAGATTCATGGTAGCTTCTGGGATTTCTCTATCTAATAACCATTATGTATGACTGTCGTCAACAAGAGAAATACCCACATGAAAAACATACTAAATATATACAAACAATTACACAAACTTCACTCACCAAAACCATGGACAATACTAGAGAATGCCATTGCACAACAAATTCCAGCCAACAAGAAACTTTGCTTAGCACAGTGCATTGATTTGTTCTAGGATGCTTATGGATAATGAAAAACCACATTACAACCTAAAACAGTTCCTCAAAGCAAATAGTTTGCCGCACGATTCTTATTAGGCACACACTGCAGTTGCCATTGAAGTAAAGGACACACTAAAGAACTCTTATCCATTGAGCGTTAACTGCAAGTGTTGTCTTTGATTTTGTATAATAAGACTTAGTTCCAGAGCTATATATATATGTATATATATAAGATTCTACCCTGAGGAGCTGCCAACAAGCAACATAGAAACTTAAATATGTAAAATTAGTTGACTCATTATAAAGGCCACATTTGGTTATACTTCACAAGCAATCATTCACAAGCTCCAGCTCAAAAAACTTTCAGAAATCAGTGCATAAGCCTGCCTTATTTCTGCCATAACAAAACAGCGTGTTTTAAAAAGAATCATTTAAGGAAGCACAACCAAATGCTGCCTTACCTTCATTTTACATAGAGAAAACTTCTGAATTTTTAAAAAAAAAGTAAATTGCATGTTGGTGGATCACAAAATGGAAATTAAAGCTGGTAAAAATATGTAAAAAAAGATGTGGCAGCAGACAAAAAGCTTATAATTTTTAGTGAGTTGATAGTCATAATAATGATATATCAGCAAAAACACCAAGACAACATATTGGACAGTATACAAAATGTGGCACTACGAACAACTAATGAAAAAAAAAAAAGGAATCATAAAGGAAGAAAAATATATCTGTACCCAAAGGACACTTTTCCTTGCACACTTCATGCATTCAATCCCTCCCCGATCCAAGAAACTAAATGTGTGAATCAAAACAATACATCCACAATGAACTTGCTGCAAAGGAAGACTAATTATTAAAAAGTATCAACAAGAAACTTCAGAATTCTTGTTTCAAGAATGAAATATACCAATGTGATATCTACCACACCACTAACGAATAATAATAAAATAGGAAAAATTGCAACGAAGCATCATAATTTCATAAAGTATTTATGTTACAATGTGACAGATCAATATAAGAGTGTTTCAAGTATCAATACAAAAGCAGGAAAGATTTCATTTTGAATAAGTAATACATAATCAAAGTATTTTTCATTTACATTCTAAATGAGATAAAAACTCTGTAAACAAAATAATGAAGCTAATATAGTTGCTAAAGGCATAAAAATTACACACTAAATTTTAAATTAGGCTGTTAGCAAAAATTCCACATGTCATGAAACTCAATCAAAGTTAAAGAAATAAAACCCCATAAAAATTACGGACCATATTCTTACCTAATCAAGTACAAGAATTTCACAAGGTAATCGATGGATGCTGATAGAAGTAGACCAGCTGGCAAGCATTTTGGTATACCAATTATTCGAAATTAGGGAAGAACAAAAACTAAATAAATAGGAAAATGAATCGAACAGTGAGTATAAACATCCGAGAAACCAAAATAGCTGCTAGATTTATGAGTTATATTCACAACTATCTACCAAACCCACCATTTAGGCGCTAAGAATTTCGCTTAATTGAAGATAAAAGCTACTTTCCTATATGTTGGTAAACAAAAGCAGAGGGTTACTCTGTTCTGGGTTGGCTTACGGCGTTGAAGGGGAGGCGGTGGAGCATAGGGGTGGCGTTGCGACTGTGTGGAGGGCTGACTTGCGGGGGTACTGCGCCTTGGAGGAAGGCAACGCAAGCTTGTACGAGGTGCTTGAGCGAGATCCATGTGGGGGAGAGCAGATCGACGGTGAGAGAGAGAGGGAGAACTTGTGGAGGGGCTGGGGACCCTTGGGGGGTAGCTACGTCGGTAGCTGAAGGTGGTGCGGCGGCTAAGGGCACAGCGGCACTGGGAACCCAAGAGAAAAAGGACTTTGAGGGTGAAGAGAGAGAGAGATCTGCAGGAGAGAGAGATGCCGCGAGGGAGGGGCTTGGCTAGGTTGGCCAGCGACGGTGGTTGTGGACGATGACGGTGGTCGACGGCGGCATGCAGTGGTAGCTGCGTGGAGGCATGAAGATATAGATCGAGGGAGAGAAGCAGAACGGCACTGGGGGGAAGAAAGAGAGGGGAGGGAGAGGGGAGGGAAAAAAGTGAGTAAAGGCGTTTTGGTTTGGTTTTTGATTAAAATTCTGTGTTTTTACGACTAAATTTACATCGCTGAAAAACGTCTTTGTTTTGGTTTTTGATTATTGTAGTGATTGTTCCGTCGCAAGAGTTAAACAATAGCCGTAAACAACCAATTTGAATACTACGGCGAATTATAGTTGTCATAAAAAGTATAAAAATACTGTAATAGACTAATTTTGAACTTTGTTGTAAAAATGTTGCGACAACATCAGAATCGCAGGAAATATTGGGTTTTTCCAGTGATTTTATTTCCGTCTAACATAAAATCGCTGGAAAAAAAACCCTTTTCTTGTAGTGTCGCAAAGGCCCTTTGTTTTATTGTTGAAATTTGGCTTGAGATGATCAGATTGGGTGCAGATAGAGGAATATTAACCTTTTTTAGTACTGACCCGTGCAAATGAGCCATTGAGTGACTTGCAAAGGCCCTTTAGCTAATTGTTGAAAGGCGACTTAGAGTTTTTGGATTGGGAGCAGATGGAGGAACATGACCATTTTGTAGTATTGTTCCTAGCAAATGATCCCTTGAGTGACTTGCGAAGCCCCTTGGCTGATTGTTGAAATGTGACGTGGGATTTTCGGGTTAGGCGCATATGGGGGAATATGACTATTTTGTAGTACTGCCCCTGACAAATGATCATTTGGGTGACTTGTGAATGCCCTCTAACTCATTGTTGAAAGGCAAGGTGAAATTCTCAAATTAGGCATAGATGGAGGAATATGACCATTTTGTAGTACCGCTCCTAGCAAATGAGGCTTTGGGAGGCGCTTGTGAATGCCCTCTGATTGATTTTTGAAAGGTGAGGTGGAATTCTCGGATTGGGCACAGCGTCGCGCAGGTGTAGGAATTTGACCCTTTTGTAGTATTGTCCTTAGCATATGAGCGGTTGAGTGACTTGCAACGGCCCCTTGGCTAATTGTTGAAATGTGACGTGGGATTTTTGGATTGGGCACAAATAGAGGAATATTATCTTTTTGTAGTATTGTCCCTAGCAAAAGAGCCTTTGGGTGACTTGCGAATGCCCTCTGACTGATTTTTGTAAAGCTAGGTCGAATTGTCGGATTGGGCACAGATGGACTAATTGGAGCGCCCTTCTAGAGTGACTCCAACAACAAATGAGCCATGGAATAATTCGTAACGCCTCTTTGGCTAATTGTTGAAGCTAGTAGTGGGATGTCGGTGCTTGAATAAAATGATGATGGAGGGATTTGAGCTTTATGTTGCAACCCTAACAAAAGGCTTTTGTTCATCAATATTATTTTTTCTTCTCCATGCAAGATTCAACAAGCTTGATTTGCATTCATGCTCATAATTAGAAAAGGCAATGCTATGACTACAGGAAGCATTTTTAAACACTTGTTCTATAAGCGAAAATATATGGATGTAACCAACTTGATGCAAGTATCTGTGAAGGATATAGAGGTGTGTATATATATATATATATCATGTGTATCCACCAACTTGTATATAAGACTTGAAATTTTATAACTTTTAGATTATGTTTGGAGGTGAGATGAGAATTTTGTGTTTTGTTTTAAAGTTTAAAATATTATTTTTTAGTTTGAAGATTTGAAAAAGTTAAATTAGAATTTGAAAAAGTTGTATTGGGATTTGAAAAAGTTGAATTGTTTATTATATTTTATATAAGAATTTGAAAAAGTTGTAATGATGAGATGAGATGAGATGAAAATTTTGAGTAAGATAAAACATCCAAGCATAATCTTAGTATGTGGGAATCATTTTACTCTTTACTATTAATGGTAAGAGATTAAAACGTTGAATGGGTCTTAAATGACAAAACCGGGTTTGATTTGAATCCTATAGTAGTCTAGTTTTCACATGCATGAAAAAAGTCAAGTAATGAACAGTTTTGTGAAGAAGAAAATGCATTTTTGATAGGCAAATAGTGCTAGTCTCGGCGAGGCAGGAGTAGTACCGTTTTGCAAAATTCAAAACATTTGGTCAATAGGACCACTAATTTGTGTAAAGCTACAAAAAGAATTTGTATGTGGATTACAAGGGGGCTTCGATCCTGAAGAGAACCTTAATTTTAGGGTATCGTTAAAGATCATATAAATTATTCAACGAGGTGTCAATCGTTTAAATTTAGAGTATCCTCTCTGTGGAAGTTACTGAAGCAGAGGTGGAGTGAGGTAGTCAGTTAGGTTTTCCTTCATGAGAAAATAACTGTTTTCTCCGTCGAGGACGGTGATGGAGAGGGGTGGAGTTGATAGGTTAGAGGTGCTGTGGGAGAACTTTCGGTTGTCAGAGGATGAAAGCTTGAGTCTAGAAATGAAAGAAGTGGAAGGGACGATGAAGGATAAAGGAGATCGAAGCCTAGTGGGAAGGATTTGCTTGGATAGAGTGTTTGGGAAGGAGATTTTGTCTTCTACGTTGGCCAAAATATGGAAGATCAGCAAAGCAGCAATGTTCCAGGAGGTAGGTAACAACATCTTTGTTATTACTTTCTCTACTATTGCTGATCTGGAAAGAGTTTGGGAAGGACGCCCTTGGTTATTCGATAACCATCTTCTTGTACTCCAAATGTTTGATGCTGGTGCCCAACCAGAATCAATGAAGTTTGAGGAAGAAGTGTTTTGGACACAGTTACATAATCTACCTATGGGGTGTATGGATGAATCGAGGGGTTCTCAGATTGGAGGTTCTGTGGGGAGAGTGTTGGCGGTGGATGTGCCGGAGGATGGGGTAGGGTGGGGGAGATTCTTGAGGGTGAAAGTAGTGATTCCTCTGAAAAAACCAATTGCTAGGGGTCGTTTGATTTCAGTTAATGGGAAAAAGGTGTGGGTGAGCTTCAAGTATGAGAAGCTACCGAGAATGTGTTTTACGTGTGGATGGGTGGTTCATGGGGTAGATGGCTGTTTGGGAGGAAGGAGTATAGAGGGTACGGCACCTCAATTTGAGGCGTGGCTCAGAGCAGAAAAGAATTATAGAGTAGGTGGATGGCGAATAAACCTAATTGGGAGTATAGTGCTACAAAAGATTACGAGCCTGAGGTCCAGAAAGGGGGCAAGGAAAGTAAAGAGGGAGAGAATGAGGGGATGGGAGGGGACAAAGTTAGAAAGGAAGAAAAAACTGAAGGAAAAAAAGGGGAGGTTGAGGTGGTGGAGAACAATTTGGGGTTGGCTCGAGGGAAGGGGGATGGGGAAGGTATAATGGGGAAGGAATTAGTGGAGGTGGTTAGTGAGACAATTGAGGGGTAGGGTAGTCATGTGGAACTGGGAGTGTTCTTAGAGGAAGGGGTAGTAGGAGTTGCTGAGGTGAGTAGTGACGAGGGGGGAAATCAGCCTACAAACTCAAAGGGCCGATGGAAGCGTAGGGCTAGAGAAAAGAGTGGTTTACAAGCTCTTTGTGGCCGAGACTTGGGGAAGAAAAGAGTAGGCAGAGAGGGGAAAAAAGAGGAGGGGGAAATGAGAGGAACAAAGAAAATTAAAAAAGAGGGTGAGGGGAAGGGGGTGGATCATGGTTTATGGTTGGGAATCTGTTTGGCGGAGGCTGTTCAGCAGCCCCGCCAGGAGTAATGAAAATCCTTAGTTGGAACTGTCGGGGGCTTGGCAACCCCCGAACAGTTCACTTCCTTTGCCAGGTGGTAAAGGAGAAGAGGCCAGATGTTGTTTTCATTATGGAGTCATGGCTGAAACAGTGTAGAGTGATTGGTATTCAAAGGAGGTTGGGTTTTTAGGGTTGTTTTGTAGTGGAGCCTGTTGGTTTGAGTGGGGGTTTGATTTTATTTTGGAGAAGGGAGGAGCTGGTTGAATTAATCAATTTCTCTCAGAGACACATAAATGTATGGGTAGATGAGGGGGGAGGGAGGAAAAGATGGGGCCTGACGAGTTTTTATGGGGATCCTATAGCTCAAAAAAGGAAGGAATGTTGGAATTTGTTGAATTCTCTTGATCCAGGGGATGGGATTGGGTGGTGTGTGGTGGGGGATTTTAATGAGATAGTGTGTCAAGAAGAAAAGAAAGGGGGAGATTAAGAAGCGAGAATCAAATGGACCTGTTCAGACAGGCTTTGGAGAGAGGTAATTGGCTGATTTGGGATGGAGGGGTGATAGGTTTACTTGGTGGAATGGACATGTGGATGATACCTTTGTTATGGAGAGGTTAGATAGGGGGTAGCTAATTACCATTGGCTGGAATTGAACTCTGATGTAAAGGTGGAGGTGCTGGCTACTGTGTGTTCTGATCATAGCCCGTTACTGATGAGCTCAAGTAGTGGGGTAAATGGGGAAATGAACAGAAGGGGGTACAGTTTTAAATATGAGCTGAGTTGGGATTTGGAGGAGGGGTGTTCAAGGGTGATTGAGTATGAGTGGGGAAGAAATAGGTCTCATATAGGGTGTATGTCAGGGGTGTTAAACCTCTTAGCAAGCTGCAGAGGGACTCTTAAGAATTGGAGCCGAAACTTGGAAAGGGAAAGAGGAAGAGAGATTGCCTTGAAAACTGAGCAACTGAAGGTGTTACAGGAAGATGGGGGACAAGGTAGGCTGGAGGAAATAAAAAGGAGAAGAGAAGAAGTGAAAAAGTTACTTGAGCAGGAAAATATAGCTTGGAAACAAAGGGCAAAAAGGCATTAGTTGCAGCAGGGAGATAGAAACACAAAGTTTTTCCATGCATGTGCGAATCAGAGGAGGAAGAGAAATTTCATTAGTAAAATAAAAGATGAGCAAGGTGTGGAGGTGAAAAAATCTAGGGCTGTTGCTGAAACTCTAAAAGCTTACTACGATGGTATTTGCTCATCTTCTGGCCCTATAAAGGAGATAATTGATGATTGTTTAAGTTGTGTGGAACCTAGTGTTTCTGAGGAAATGAAGCTGAAAATGGAGAGAGTTTTTACTGAGGAGGAAGTGGAGAGGGCTTTAAAAGAGATGTCCCCTTTAAAATCCCCTGGGCTTGATGGTTTTGGAGCAGGTTTTTACAAGAATCATTGGGGTGTGATTGGGGCAAAAGTGAAGAAAGCTGTTCTTGAGGTGCTGAATGGGGGCTTCTTGGATAGGAAACTTAATTATACTTTCTTGGCTTTAATCCCTAGGTTCAAACTCTCTTCTCAGCAAAAGATTATAGACCTATTAGCCTTTGTAACATGCTCTACAAGTTGATTTCTAAGGTGATAGCAAACAGGATCAAGGGGGCTTTGCAGTACATTATTGCTGAAAATCAGAGTGCTTTCATCCCCGAGAGGCTCATTACTGACAACATTATGATCGCATATGAGTTACTACATTCTATGAAAGCAAAACAGAAAGGGAAAGTGGGGAGTATGGCCATCAAGCTAGATATGGCCAAAGCCTATGATGAGGTAGAATGGTCTTTTTTAAAGGCTATGCTAATGCGGATGGGTTTTGGGGAGAAGATAACAAGGCTGGTTATGGACTGCGTGTGTTCTGTGACATACTCAGTGTTATTAAATGGAAAACCAGGGAATGTCATACTGCCATCTAGGGGGTTGAGGCAAGGGGACCCTTTGTCCCCTTACTTGTTCATCATATGTGCTGAGGGGTTGAGCCAGTTGTTGAGGAAGGCAGAATTGAGGGGGGATATACGGGGCATGGCTGTAGCCAGATGGGGTACAAGGGTAAACCACCTCATGTTTGCTGATGACTGCATAATTTTTAGGCCATTTTTAGGGCAAAGGTTGAGGAATGTAGGAGAATTCAGGCCATTTTGAATTGTTATGAAGAAGCTTCTGGGCAGTCCTTGAATAAGAAAAAGACCTCTTTAATGTTCAGTTCCAAAACTAGTTTGTTGACTAGAGAGGGGATCAAAAGGGAGGCGGGTGCTGTTTTATTTGATAATTTTGAGAAATACTTGGGTCTTCTTGCAGTGGTTGGGAGGGCAAAATACAATACTTTTTGAAATATTAAATATAGGGTGTGGTAGAAAATTCAGAACTGGAAGACTAATTTCTTGTCTAGGGCTGGAAAGGAAGTGATGGTGAAGGCTGTTTTGCAAGCCATCCCTACCTATTCTATGAGTGTATTCAAGCTGCCAAAGAAACTGTGTAGGGACATAGAGGCTATGATCTCAAGGTTCTGGTGGAAAAACAATAGGACAGGGGCGGGTATTCATTGGAAGAAATGGGAGAGGATGGGGGTTCCCAAAGCTGAGGGAGGGCTTGGTTTTAGGAGTATGGAGTGCTTTAATAGAGCTATGTTGGCTAAGCAAGGATGGAGATTGGTCCAAAGGCAAGATTCATTGGTGGCCAGAATTTTTAATGAAAAATACTTGAAAGGTAAGCTATATACTGCAGCAAATTTGGGGAGATCCCCTTCTTTGATTTGGCGAAGTCTTTGGGAGGTGAAGGATGTGGTGGAGAGGGGTTTGAGATGGAGACTGAGAAATGGAAGGAATATTGCAATATGGGACCAAAAGTGGCTTCCTTCTCCTATTTCTTATTGTGTTCAATCTCCTATCCAAGTTCTAGCTGCAAATGCAAAGGTGTCCAACTTAATTGATGAGGAGAGAAAGGAATGGAAAGTGGATCTCATTGCTAGGGTGTTTAATAAGGAAGAATCTGATATAATTTGTGCCATACCTATTAGCTGTCTTGGGGCAGCTGACAGGATGTTTTGGGACTTCTCAAAGAAAGGTAAGTTCACTGTAAGAAGTGCTTACCATGTGGATGTGCAAATGAAGGCTGAAGGGCAAGGGAGTTCCTCGGAAGAAAATAGGGAAGGGGATCAATGGAAGAAGGTGTGGTCAATGGAAGTGCCTGGGGGTTATAAACATTTTGTTTGGAATGCTTTGAACAATGCTCTCCCCACAAGGAGTAATCTGTTTAAAAGGAAGGTGACTGAGGATAACCTGTGTCCCATGTGTAGAAGAGAAGAGGAAGATGTTAAGCATGTCCTATGGTGCTGTCCTGCTGCTGCTGATGTGTGGGCTGAAGCTGAAAGCCCGGTGAGGAAGTGGAGGAATCAGGTGCAAGATTTCACTAGTTTGTGGATGGAATTGGCTAAAAGATTATCTAAAGGAGGGTTGGAAAGGGTTGTTGCCATTATGAGGGGTATTTGGGGAAGGAGGAATGCTTTTATTTTTGAAAATAAATTTGGTAGCCCAGGGAAAGTAATGAGATCTGCTTTAATGTCTCTAGAGGAGTACCAGGAGGCAACTCTCAGAATGGAGGGAAGATAGAAGATGGAAGAGACCAGGGCGAGATAAATGCAAACTTAACTTTGATGCGGCAGTGGATGTGAAGAACAAGAGGATAGGTATAGGAATTGTAGCAAGGGACTGTAACGGAGAGGTGTTGGCTGCTGTCTGCTCCAGGAAAGATCATGTGGTTTCTCCCTTTATTGCTGAGTGTTCAGCTTTAAAGAGATCTATAGAACTATGTATGGAGTTGGGGTTAGGGGCTGTCATGATGGAAGGGGATGCAAAAGGGGTGATAGAGACAGTGCTAGCAAAGGAGGAAGATGAGTCTGTGAATGGACAGCTGATCGAGGATACAAAGAGATTGTTTGCACAAGGTCTTCATTGGGCTTTGGATTTTATACATAGGGAAGGAAATAGTGTTGCACATAGTTTAGCAAAGAAAGCTTTACTTACAGAAGATGAAATCTGTTGGATAGAGGAATTTCCACAGGAAGTTATACAACAAATTGTATATGACAAAAGTTGTAGTTTTTCGACTATATGAATGAGATGAGGTACTTTTGATTCAAATATATATATATATAAATTATTCAAGTCTTGAATTGTTTTCATAAATATATTAATTAGTTCCCTTGTATTTCATATATATAAACCTTACATGGGTTAATTTGTTAATTCCAATGAACTCATTAATTAGTGTCCATAGCAGCTATGTTCCATACTTCTCTTTTTAGAGAGAGTTATTGAGAAGTTAAGACAATATCTGTCATAATATATGCGGGGATGCCCCAGAGTAGTTGCGTA
>QEOT01007989.1:0-47913 GCA_003123785.1 Pterocarya stenoptera
TATTCGTCAATTTTCAGTCTCTCAGAGAGCATAGATTAAAAAATACTTCAATAAAAACCACAGGCATTTATTCCATTTACTACATCATTGTATCCAGAACAAAACACAGGCTTAATTTGCAATCAAGAACCCGAGAAAGTAATGATCTATTGGCAGTTCCACCTAAAGCAATTAGTTGATTTCAATTACCAAAGAAAAAAAAGCAGTTCACTTTCTGAGTTATCAAACAGAGGGTCCAAAAAATGAGGCCCAAGTTTTTCTAAGAAGAAAATCTCACCCGCTGTCACCGAGGATTATGACCTTTAGAAGCATACGCCTTCGAGAAGCCATAAATTGAAATGAAGAGGCCACGAAAATTTTCCGCGAAAATTACGGTTTCCTTCTGAGTGAGGAGAACAAAGAAAAACTGATATTTTCTAGATATGTATATTTCAGAATGCACAAGGCGAGGATTCTACTTTTCCCCCGAAACTGATCATGAATAGACGGTCAGCAAAATCAGAGAATTACTTAGTTCCTATGAATCTAACAACTACCAGTCTCCCACCGCCAGTTGTGGTCAGAGGTGCCATGAAAAACAGGGCATTTTTTTAAAAAATTAATCAGTATTTTTTGTGTGTGTGATTAAGATGATTAATATTTGAAAATGCCACTATAAATAATGAGATTATGCTCAATTAATCACATACAGCTCGAAGATTTGGGATTGATTTGCTAGATGTGTAAAGATAATTATAAAAAATAGATTTATAATTTAGACGTGAAACTTATTTTATAATAAATTATATTTTACAATCTAAGAGCACTAGTAATGGTCTAGTTAAAGTTTTGCCAGACTTTGATTAAGAAATTCACTTTTATAAATTTAACTAGTCACTTTTTAACAACAAATAGCAAACTCTCCAAATCTATTGTTATTATATTAAAATATTGATTTTGACATTTTTCATTTATTTTAATTCTAATTGTAATTGAAATATTTATTCACTATTAAAAGAGTACACATTAATTTTCTAACATTCATATTTTTTTCAACTAATATAATTTTTTAACGGTCTTTTCGAAGATTGGAGAATTTTGCAAATGGGAAACAAGTATTTTAGAATTACTTTTTACTGGGAAACCGAAATTCTAAACTCTGGAATAGCCAAACGTATACCGTATACGACTTCTCTTCATTTTGGAATAGCAAAACTCATGAGTTACTGAGTTCGTTTCTCCCACAAGACTGAAAGATTATTTTAAGGCCAAAAAATAATTTGGCCAACAATTTGGGCGGGCTAGATTTAGCCAACCAAGAAGATGATGGAAGATTTAGCTAGTTTAATGTAGATATTTTTTAAGCAAACTAGCTAAAGTTTGGCAAAATTTTAGCTATGCCTAGTTCACTACTAGTGCTCTAAGTATTAATCTATAAGTTTTATTTTTATAAATTTTTCCATAGACTTAACATTTTGTACATTAGATAGTCCTAGAATAAGTATGGTCCGGTACTTCTTATCTATCAAAAGTGCCCATTTTTCAGGACTACCTAATAATTAATCGACGAGAACTCGCCAATTATGTCTTAGAAATAAACCCTTATGCTTCAAATGCTCCTATGGCTGATACAAAGTCATATGCTACTACACAAGGGATTTCAAATAAGGCAAAGATTTATTCAATCCCAATTACTACGTACTTTTATCTTTGAAACAATCTCAATTGATGAATGGAAAACCTATGGTTTTCTTCACTCTTTTGGAAGTTGAGAGATCTTAAACTCCTCTCCAATTTGCTTTAATTGCTAAGTTCTCAAATGGTAGACCTTCAATGGATGCCATTTGTGGCCATACTCTGTTGAAATGAAACCTTGCTCAACCTCCTATTGTAGGGCCTATTGACAACCACATGTATTGATTAGACTCTAATCAACAGAGTATCATGTTAAGAACTTCACAACCAAAGATGAATCTCCTATAGGGCCGAGACTCTTGTTGTTCCCTTTCAATTTTTGTGTTCCATCTTGTTGATGTTGTGTTTTGTACCCTGGGCAACAGGACCCTCCGCTAGACTACACCTGTATGGTTTAAAGGAGAAAGGCTCGAGTGGTATGGGATACCTTCGATGTCAAAGTCAGAATACTAGAGTGAAACTAGAGCTTGATGGAGCGTTGTGGGAGAGAGAGAGAGAGAGAGAGAGAGGGTTGGAGAAAAATCCCCCTTTTGACCTTAGAGGGAATATATATACCTGGTTGGGTGGTCCCTGACGTTCGTCAGTAGTTTGCATGTAAGTGTACCGAATGTTGTCCTTTTGGCAAGCGTCCCCCTGTCTTGTTAGTTATGGCCTTGCCATTTTGTATCGGGGTTGTACTACTGTCCTTTTTGTTCCTTTTGTCAGTTGGCAAACAGATCGTGCCTGGTCATAGCTATTTGAGTGGGTCGGCGGCTATCCCTTTCATTGTGTGTTGGCCTTGCCAGCTATTAAATGCGGTGTGTCCATGATCTGTCAAGACCTTCTGTGTCCTTCCTACAATTGGCTATCTGGGAGAGGTGACGACTATCTCTGACGTTGTGTGTGGGGCTTGTTGACCATTAAATGTGCCCTTTTCCTGTGGAGCGGTGCATGACAGTCGTGGGTGGACAAAAAGCAACAAATTGGCCCATCTCGGTGTTATAGTAGGAAGACAAGGAAAAAAAATCGTTAAACAATTCAGAATGGAGGAGGGAGGAGCCGAAGCTGCCCCTCATAAGGGAGATAAGTGGATTATTAGGTGTTAGGTGGAAGAAGGTTGGAGAGAGAGAGAGAGAATTGATGACCTAAACTTTGATTCTTCTTTAGATATTTTTGAGTAATAATTAGTGAAGTTGACTTCGCACAGTTTATTAATCAAAACTCTTCATATGACCTTCCTTTTATATGATCAAAGTATACACGGACACGTAGAAGGGATGACTTGTACAAATGGGAGAGACTTGATAGAGACTTGAATCCTGTTTGGGCTTCAAAGTTTCTCGCACTCACCCTCCCTCACTTCCAAAAAAATATGTTCTTACCATTGCCCTTTGCTTCTTGAATACAAAGAACTTATGGGGTTTGGGCCCTCTTCTTTTAGGTTTCAAAAGATGTGGCCTAAACATCCTGGTTTTATTCATTTTGGTTTTGCTAATTGGAGGCAAGCCTGTACTTTTGTTGGCTCGAAGAAGTTGGCTTTCAAGCTGAAAAAAGGTTGAAGATTACTCTCAAGGAATGGATTTCACTAGTTTTTGGCATTATATTCCTGACGCTAGCTAAATTAAGAGACAAAATACAAGCAGCAAAGGTCTCTTTGCAAGCCTATAAAAGGTTGTTTCTAATCTGTTTCTTTTACAAAATATAGAAAAAGAAAATGATATAATTTTGAATAATGATACATGACAATCATTTTGTAAAAAATTATAATATAATTTTGAGCAATGATACACGTGCAATCCTTTTATTTCACCGTATCGTTGCGGACAAAAAGAGGAAAGCCACTGTTACTTCTCCTACTTTGCTTGGGTGTTGTTTCTTTTAATAATCATAATTGCATTCAATTAAAATTGGACTCAAAGTAAACTCTTCNGTCTCCAGTTTACGCTCAAAAGTAAGCCATGGGTTGGACCAACTGCAACGACTATTTTACCCTCCAGCAAAATTATTAATATTTAATTTAAAATTTATTTATTTCGATCATGATGAGTAATAAAGTCAACAAGTGCCGTACAATTAATTTTAAAAAAATTAAGACGTGTCTGAAACCACGTAAAAAAATTCATTTTTTTGACATGGCGAAGAAGCCAAGTTTTACAAGCTGGCGGCCATTATCCGTTTCTTATTTTTCCCCCAAAGTTGGTGACCATTTTGGTCCCCTTTTTCTCAATAATAAGCATTTGACGAAATACCGTTGTTCTGAGTTCGCGAGAGAAACAAGACTTCGCTTTCTTTGGCATGCATGCGAGTCTGTAAACCTTATCAAGCAAATGTGGAGATTTGCTGGCTTCACGTGTTTCTTTTCTAGTGTGTTTGCGAGTGCCTCCCTTTCACTGGCTTTTGGCTCCAAAACCCTTGTTTAACAGATGTTGCATTACATCAAGCAAAACCCAGATGGATAGGAACCGATCCCTGATCTAAAGAGATTGCTTACCAAACATATCTGTAACAACTACTTAAATTCGATTGCCACGAAAAGTACAAAATACAGAAATAACTTACAGTGCTTTGCCATCACCTCTTCAACAACATCCCACCTAATTTTTACTTTCCAATACAAGCAAAACTGACAAGACAATGAATGGAGATGAGGCATATTTAAGCATATTTGAACAACGAATAAAAGAATCAAGCAAGTTTCTCTGTTATTTTCTCGTATAAGCACTATTGATAAATACATTGTGAAAAAACCGATAAGTCGAAAGAAAAAGAAAATTTGTTAACTCATACAGAACATGTCGTCCTGCGATCAACTTGACAAAATGTAAAAATCATTTACATGAGAATGAAAGGGAATCGGTTGTCAAGACCTTCCACTGAAAACTTGGCCGCTTTTCTTCATCTTTCCAGTCTCCATTTCTCGGGTGGTTTGGCCTTCGCTGCTAGAGCCAGAAGGGTACAAACCATATTCGCTGGTTGGTCGACTGTACTCACTACTGGCACCATACTCCTGGCTTCCCAATGCCATCTTCCTGAATTTCTTCATGTCCTCGTTGTATTGACTGGTATCATAGTCTGAGCTTTCATGAGAACTGTATGCAGTGCCGTGTACAGGTCTGATTCCTTCATTAAGATCAGCTAGAGATGCATCTCCTTCCAAAGCACGAACAATCTGCATAATTCCAGTTAATAATTACTGGTTAGAAGCCTTTGAATTGTAATGAATAGCAAATACAAAGATGACCTTTAAAGGTCTTGGCAATGCTAGTAAGACCAAAGCATGGCCTTCACCAGCAGCAACAGAAACTCTGTATTGTCAAGAAGAGCAATATTAAAAAACATGACTTTTCTGGACAATATTCCACCTTTTATGCCAGCAAAGATGGCATTGGATAGTCTCGTCAGATTCTACCCATCTTTTAACCATACAGATCCACCAGCCAAAATATACATGGAATAGGCTCCTAATTTCCAGGTTAACTAGCAAGCTACATATGCAAGATATTAAGCGCCCATACTAATAGACCAAACTTTCTAGTATGCCTATTCCAAAATAAAAACTATTTGTTTGTTTCAACAGATTTAACTGCTGCATTTGGTCAACTCAATCAATAGACTGTCTGACAAGTAAATACCTAGTTCAATCAAAAATGAAAATTTAAACTCTACCTGGCTCATTCGTGGGCGACGCCGGGCTGAATGACGCACACAAGCTGCTGCACAAGCAACCATGCTAGCCATCTCATTGGGTTCATAATCATTTTTCAGCCTTGGATCAACCAGAGCATCAAAGTTTCTCTCTTCAAGAGCTCGTGTGAGCAAAGGCCTTGCCTGTAATGCCAACAGAGATTTTGTTTTTATATCTGACATCCGATTTTGAAAAATTGTATTTGTCATTAGAAATAAGAATTCCTCACTCACCCACTCTACTAAACTCTCCTCCATATGGGTTGTGTCAACAGGTCGGTGTCCAGTGATCAACTCCAAAAGCATGACCCCATAGGAGAAAACATCAGATTTGTCTGTAAGTTTTCCACTTGAAGCATATTCTGGAGCCAGATACCTGCCACAGGAGAGTAAGTGAGAACTTGGAGAATATATCCTGACAATCAGAAGACTGGAATGCAGAGCATCAAGCACAGTTCACTGTTCAGATGAACATAATTGGCAACACACCAATGCAGCAGGAATTCACATGGACCTTTCGGCTGCAACAACTGCATGCAGAAACAGCCTATATACTAGATCTGGGTGCACTGAGGGTTATTAATTTATAAAGAGGTTACAACAAACATAATTTTGGAAAAGAAGAAACTACGATAATCCAATTCAGACTAGGTCATATCAACTAATATATTAACTATCAAAACCACAAAAGTAAGCAACAAGAATATGAAAAGAGTTGGTCTTACCCAAAAGTTCCCATCACCCGGGTGGAGACATGAGTATTGACATCAGAAGAAAACTTAGCAAGTCCAAAATCCGCAACCTGAGCAACAGTATTGCCAAATTTGTTAAATCAGATCTCATGAGGAAAACAATAGATTTATTAAATTGCGAAATAGAGAATAAGTTGGTTCAAATAAACAAGATCGACAAGAATTTAATGGGCAGACCATTGTCAACGTTGCAATAAAAAAAGGCAGAACTTCCATTTATGACAATGAAAAAGGTGACAGGTTATAAGAAATCAGTATTGAAATTGATACCTTTGCCTCAAACTTGAAATCTAAAAGTATATTAGCTGCTTTGATATCACGATGAATGATCCTGGGATGGCCTACATGCATATAGTTTTACAATGTTAATCAAAACGTCAGCAACTCCAATAAAAGAGTGCTTGCTCGAATATGAGAGAGATAAAGAGAGAGAACTCACAATCCTCATGAAGATATGCCAGTCCTTTTGCAGATCCTAAAGCAATTTTAAGTCTGGTGGGCCAATCCATAGTAGGTCGTCCATTCCCTGCAATAAGAATCCTCTATCAAGATCTCAGCAACAGCACAACAATGAGCACTTCAATGCGTTGTAACACATGAAGCATCTACCAACTATTATTCAATATTGTGACAAAAAACCAACAAAGAATCAATGATTATTATTATTAGCAAAATGAGAAACAAACAATTGAGCCAAAATCATGTAAAAACTGCAAAGAAAAAAGCATATAAATTTAGAGTAAGCTGGGGAGCATCCCATTTGGTTCTTAACAAGAAAGCTCTACATATTAATTACCAACAAAAAGTGCTGAAGAAAAAAACTTACCATGTAAGTGGAACTCTAAAGTATTGTTCGTAACAAACTCATAAACAAGCAGTCTTTGGGACCCATGCATACAGTACCCAACCAATGAAACCAGATGTTTGTGATGCACTCGGCTAATAATCTCAACCTCTGCCTGAAACTCACGCTCCCCCTGCCCACTTCCAGCTTTCAACTGCTTAATAGCTACTTCCTTGCCATTTGGAAGAACTCCTCTATGCACATACCCAAATCCACCCTGTCCAAGGAGGTTGGCATCCGAAAAGCCATCCGTTGCCATTGCTAATTCCTCATATGTAAAAGTGCTCTTTGAGAAACCTAATACCATTCCTGGATGAGGTGGTGGGAGTGGGTTTTCTGACCCTGAATAATTGGAGCCCGAACCTCCACTGCTGCTCAGGAAATTTGGTGGTGGTGGGGGCTTTGGTGTCATAAGAGAACTTGTTGGTGAGTGGGGTGGTCGTGATGCAACTGCTGGTGGAGGAGAGGGTTTTGGAAACATTCCGACAACATGATCGGCGGGTGGGGGAGCATTGTGCTGTTGCCAATGCTGTGGTGCACCACCGTAAGGGCCATCTGGAAATTCCAACAGACACTAGAAATGAGCTAATAATATTTTTATGCTTTTTTTTTTTTTTTGCAGTCAGGCTCCGATCAAAATTAAGTTAATGAGTTCATTTTTCCATTTCCACAAGCTCCACAACTGAGAAATGGCAATAGAAAACAACAGTAGCAGAAAGGCATTGGTATTGCTTCAAATAGTCAGGTATTGTCATGGAAAGCAATAATCTAAAATAAAATAAAAAAACTGAAAAATGATCAACAAGAAACGCAACAACGCAAAATCATTTTGCTACGCGATCCATTAGAAGCTTATCTTTTGGGTGAGAAACATAATAAAACAGTTTGGAATGTCATAGCTGAAGAATGTCCAACTAGACAACAAACACACATTAACCAGATCTTTATCCAAACCCACATTAATAACACTTATGCACGTCAATCTATGACTACCTGGGAAAGGAAAAACACACTAAATTAGATCCTCTTATTTTTCAATAAAACATTTTCCAGGCATGTGGTCAGATCTAATATCTCACAGTCAACAAAAACTAAAAATAAAAAATAAATAAAACCTAATAAATTACCAAAAAATACTTAAATGTGAGGTGAGAACCTATAAACTCGAATCGCAGAAGAAATCAAGAATACTTGGTCAAAACTAAAAACTTCCCAAAAATAATCTTTTCTCCGACTACCCAACGAAATCACAATAAGAAAACCCACACACAAAAACTTAGAATTGATTGAGTTCAGTCAAAATTCAAAAAACCAAGAATGAAATCAAATCTCATTTTCAGATATGAAATTAACAAGAAATATTATTCGAGGTAAAAAGAGAGAGAGAGAGAGAGTGAGAGAGCTTTTACTTTTGGGTCCAGGAGGTGGAGGCGGATAGTAGGCCTCCTCGTCACGGCGCCTCCTCTTCTTCTTGGTGCAACACACGCACAATATACTCAGCACGACCAGAATCACCACGCCACCGATCGCTATCCCCACCACAACCCCGGTAGATATACCATTCGACGAGGAGTCCGGCGACGACGACGAATTAGTGGGCGGGGACGGCGGGCTCCTAACAGTCGGGGTGTTACCAGAACTAGACGGAGGCGGTGGGCTCCGCGTTGCCGGGGGTGACGGAGTGCTTGAAGGAGGAGGAGGAGAGAGAGTCGGTGTGCTCGGTGGCGGAGAGGAAGTAGGTGGAGAAGGAGGTGACGGAGATGCGGTCGGGGGAGTGGGAGAGGGTGTGGACGGTGGAGGAGAAGAAGGCGTGGATGGTGGTGGCGAAGATGGAGTGGAAGTTGCTGGTGGAGAAGGAGTGGACGGAGGAGGAGCGGAGGGAGTGGCCGGCGGAGGAGCAGATGGAGTGACGGGGGGAGGTGCGGAGGGAGTAGCCGGAGGGGGAGTGGAGGGAGTGGCCGGAGGAGGAGCGGAGGGAGTGGAAGGAGGCGGAGCAGAGGGAGTGGCAGGAGCAGGCGCAGAGGGAGTGGTAGGAGACGTGCCGGGGGCCTGAGACATGGCTTATAAGAAAAGGAGGTACTTTCTCTCCACAGAGAGAGAGAGAGAGAGAGAGAGAGAGAATAGAGGTTGCGTAGTATATATTGGGGATGGAAAAGAGAAGAGTCCTTTAATGGTAAGGGCACATGGAGAAGGAGGAGGAGGAGGAGTGATGTTTGGGAGTTGGAAGTTTGAACACACGAGCTGTGAACAGTTTGGGTTGGGGACTTGGAGAGGAATAATCGTATACGGCTGTGTTTACGCACACCACAACACCCCAAACAATTCCTTCTAATTACTACAGCGTACAAAAGAATGACAGACTCACCACAGCAGAGATACGTGCGTCGTATCGTAGTCTCGTGTGTGTTTGTGGGTGGGCGGGGCCCAACGCGTCTGTTCCGCACTTCTCCCCGCTTATTAGAGTGTTTTTTTTTTTTTTTATAATATCAAATTCTACTTTTTTTTATTCATTCAACAACTAATTTTACTCTGCATAATATATAATATTTGAAATTATTTATTCTATTAAAGAATTATATAATAATCACTTAAAGATATCACGTCATCAATTGATAATACTCTTAAAATTAAAAAAATTACGTCTCTTTCTTTGTAAGATGAAAATGCCATAGATTATAAGTACCTCCAAATTAAGTAATAATATATAAATATATATATATAAAAATATATCTGGCCAATCTTGAAATGAGGCATCGGTCCAATCAAAATATTTAAAAGCCAATCAACGAATTTAGAAATATATCTACTAATCCATCGAGACTATTAGTCTAAAAAACACCATGACATTGAAATTGAATTCGTGCCTTAAAAGTAAAATTCAGAAATCTAAATGATCCTATGAATTTCTATGGTTCTTGATAAAACTGCACCTAATTCAATATTACCCCCAACAAATTTTCAACCAAACGCCTAGAAATTTTGAGGGTTTCTTTTCTTTTCACACACCCAAGTGTAAAAAACAAAAATTGGGTCAATCAGTCTTCTCACTCAAGCTAGTGTGTAGAACACGACTTAATAAAGTATTTATATAGTATAATTTAATTTAGAAAATAAGTTTTAAATTTTAAATCTTATAAATTAAATTTTACTATTTAAATTATGTGAATGATGTGCCCTACAGACCGACTTTAAAATAGAATAAGTCATTATATGTACAAATTCTAAGTATTGGTTTGGATTCGGAGATGGTTTTAAATGAAAAATAAAAGTTAAAAAATATTATTTTTTAATATTATTATTATTTTGAGATTTGTAAAAATTGAATTGTTTATTATATTTTATATTAAAATTTAAAAATAAAAATTGTAATGATGAGATGAGAAGAGATGAAACGCTTTCCGAATCCAAATGAGACTAATTTTTTAAAGATTTAAATAAATAAATAAAAAAAAAACGTTATCTTAGAATGTATTAATTAATAAGGCACCAATCATGGAAACTTTTCATTTCATCAATTTGAAAGGGAACTGTCAAAAAAATCCATTATCTAATATTTTCAGAAACAACGAAAGAAAAGAAAATATGCCTACGTTTTATGTGATTGGTCGTATACGAAAAGGTCAAAGATTAGGTAGCTTATATATTTTGTATTTTTGTATTGTATTTTGTATTTTAAATTTTTAAAGCCCATCCATCACAGGGACAGTGGCTGTTAGCCTGTTACTTAAGTAAAGGGGAAAATAAAAAAAACAGCTGGATACCAACTTAAACCCCACAAAACGACGTAGACAAGTTATCCATCCAAAGAAATAGTGAGGCTCAACTTGTAATATTTTAAATAATAAATTGGAAGTATATAAATAAATATATATAACAATATAATATATTATAATTTTAAGAGGTTACATTATGTTAAGAGTAGTTTCGAGCCTTGACATCGCCATATAGCACCGATTCCTTTCCTTCTCCTTCTCTTTCTTTTTTTTTTTTTTTTTAATTCTTTTTTTTTTTATTCCTTTTGATAAGGGAGAACAGACCAAAATCATGAGGCCCTAAAGCAAAGCTTTTTGAGAAAATTCCATGGCATGGCATGGCAGGCAAGGAATGCTTCAATTTATCCAAAAACAAAATGTTCAACATATACAGAGCCTCCTCCAAAGTCAATTCCAGCACTTGGGTCAAGCACCATAAGGTTGGCAATGGAACATGGTGCCTGGTGGGTGTAATTTGCCTCCAAATTTGAAATAAAATTTATGATTTTTCGTTCATTAAATGAATAAATAAATAAGCTAAAATGAATACTTTGAGGAGATAAAAATATATATTTTTTATTCTCATTTGAATTTGACAACAAAAACAAAAAAGTACAGCATGTCTCTAGATTTGGTAAAAGATGATCAAAAACCCCAATGCATATCTTGTCTAAACATAAGAAGCTTCTTCCTCTTTGATTTTCTTTGCCCTTGAATCAGACATTATATGCTTTCATTTGTATACTTATTATCAAAGACCTTCATCAAATGATATTAACTTAAAAAGTGGTTTTTTAAGAAGATTACACATTGTCAACCTCCTCAAATTATTACAAATTGGTAATATGTACCGAATCTTTAAATCCAATTTAATTGCGAACATTGTATCATGTTATCTATTTTTGAGAAATAATATTTATGGTCACAGGATGTTCAAGCGTCACACATTTTTTTTTTAAAAAAAGTAAGTTAATATAAGATTCATATGAAAAAATTCATTTTTTAATAATAGAACCGACTCTTTTTTAAAAAGAATGCGCGGTATTTACGCAACCCATAACTTTTGGGTTGACGGATATGCTAAAAATATTATAATAATAAACTTGAAGATTGAAGGGTGAGAAGGGAAGGGGGATGAGCTGCCGTCTATATGCCGGTGGGGGGAAGTCATATTCAGACGTGTGAGGCGGCTGGCATTTGAGAACATGGGTGGTCACATCTGACTTGAAAATGTCATCCTCCACTTTCATGATCAAGAGGCTTTTTTTCAATGCTTAATACTCCCCTATCTTCCTAAAAGGGAATCAGCTGGATATATATATATACTCTGCATTAAGAAATAAAAAGGAATAAGATGAAAACACAAGTCCTGGCTACGAGATCCTCTCAACATGTTTATGGCAAAGTTTGACATTTCTAACATTATGCAAATTTGAACCACGTGGAAAAAGATATTCTTAGCCGGTGATATTAAATTAATAATAAATATTATAGAATCCATTTTATATATTTATCTCTACTTCGTTCATATAATCCCCATGAAAAAATCTTGTAATTATTACTGTTCTTTTTTTTAAAATTAAAATGGGCCGTTGACCGAGGAATTCTGATTTTTTTTTTTTTATAATTAAATAAGCTTCGAGATAAAATATATTGATGGCATATTTCTTGAATTTGAAAGAGATGGGGGGATGTCAAGATTCACATCACATGGCAAAAGTATTATATATATAATTTCCCACATAATTAGGGGCATGACAATCGGGTCATGAGCCAAATATACCAATTATCCTTGTAGGACAAAGACACCAAACCGCGTCAAATACCCTCTAAATTGTCACATGCTTTTTTTTGTCTTTTTTTGGAGGATGGGCTTGGCTTTAGTAGCCTCTCCTCGACTACAAAGAAAATAATAATTATTTAAGCAAATTATTTGCCCTTATGCAGCGGTTCATGTTTGTAAATCTAATAATAATTAAAAAATATTCTAAGATTATATAAAAGCAATCTCATGAACTGATATAATTTGATGTTATTTATCAGATTGTAAAGTTATTTTTATTATAAAGTAGATCTAACAGATTAGATAAAACCACGTCAGTTTGTGAAAAAAATTTTATGTAATTTTTTTGTGGATGTAGCAATTCTCTAATAATTATAGATATTGCTTTACGGGGTTGAGGTCTTTTCACAAAGAGGAATACTATACATTAACTACTATTCACTCCCATACCCTACACTTATAGTTTTTTTTATAAGGTGGGAGGTGTGTGATAGTGAATAGCGATTGAGGAGAAGAATTTTTTTTTTACAAATGATATTTTACTCTTGGTCAAAGTTTTTAAAATTATATATGTATATATAAGTTAATAAATATGCACTAAGAATAATATATCATTAAGCAAACATGTAGGCACATCTAGAAAAACACCAAACGTGTGTAATATTGGATCCTAAACTCTTTTAAGGAAATAAGATCATCAAATATGGAGTTTGGCTTGAAGTCTTTAGAAATTTTCCTTTCAATATCAACAATTAAAATCTATCCTTTATTTTGTTGTGCATTCTTATTTTAACAACTTTTCGTATTCATTTCATGGTCATTGTAGATATAATAAAAAGTAAAAATAAGATGAATTAATCTATCAATAAGATTATATGTCTTCGATTTTTACGTCTCTATCAATCCACAAAATAATCTCAACTTTGAAATATTGCATTAATTTTCTTCAACGTAGAAAAATGAACAAATGATAATATTTAAAAAAACAAAAACCCTCAAATTTATAAAAGAGAAAAGAAAAGAATCTATAGAGAATTCATATTCCCATCTCATGTTCTCGTGATTGCGGTGAATGCGGAACTTGATACGTGAAAAGGTTGGAATTTTCGGGTATTCCAAAGTCCATTTGAAATTGCTTTTTCAAATGACAAAGAAGACTAATCTTCTTTGAGTACTAGCTTCATTGTCACAGTCTGTAAATATGCACATTCTTTTTTTTTTCTTTTTTAAAGTTTACTATTAAAAAAAAATTATGTATTTTATATGAGTAATTTTATATATAATTGTGAAATATGTAAATCTCGTGTAATCGTTTTGAAAAAGAATATAATCACTATTAAAAGATTAATTTTTTCATGCGAGTCTCATGTTTTATTCATTTTTTTCAAAATGATTACACGACAGTTGCATAATTCACAATTGCAAATATTTTTTCTGATTTTATATTTATTCACTTTTGTGCAAGATTGTTGCATCATAAAATTGTACCAAGTCATTTCTCATATTCTTTTGTGCTGTACTAGTTGTTAGAAAGTGTTTATTTGGGTTTCCTCTGTTGGATTTGCTCATTTGGAGTCCCACACTGGTGGGACTTTAAATGGGAGCAACCCATTGGGCCAATAAATAGAGGGCTTAATCCTTTAGTTTTATATACACCAAGTAATAAGTTATTAAATAATAATTTGTGACTAAAATACTCTGTTGATTTTTCTTTTGTAAAAGGAAAGAACTGGGAGTTAAAGTTTTATTAGTAAGAAAATTTTGTGAGTATCACTTGGGGTGAAGAGAAAAATTATGTGATTGTAGCAATTTTTCACATAGTGTATTTTCTTCTCCAGACTGCTGGTTTTTCCTCCTGTATTGGGAGTTTCCAGGTAAATTATTGCGTTGTTATTATTTCTCCGTTTTTCCTTATATTCCTGCATAGTGTAGATCATGGGGGGTGAATTTGGTAGATATAAATTACCAACAATTGGTATCAGAGCTGGGGTCCTTTTTTATTGGGTGGAGCTTTGATGTAGTAGTGTAGATACGTATAGTCTAAGGAGGTTCTATCTAAGGAGATTGGAAATTTCTAAGTGTGTCCATTGTGACCCTACATTCTTTCTTGGGAATCTTGAAGTTCTGTCTAGGAAAGAGTAATCTTTCCTGGGAACTTACTTAGTGAGTACTATTCATTTCTACGGTAAAATTATCAAGAGTTAAGGTTCGGGTCTAAGGAGATGGCTGGAGAAGAAGTAAAGGTATCGGGCATCGAGAAGTTCGATGGCACGGATTATGGATATTGGAGGATGCAAATAGAGGACTACCTCTATAGGAAGAGACTTGATCTTTCATTATTTGGGAAGAAGCCGAAGACCATGGCAGTTGATGATTGGGATCTGCTAAATCGACAGGTTCTGGGGGTTATTTGGCTAACCCTGTTGAGATCAGTTGCACACAACGTCATTAAGGAAAAGACGACTGCGGATCTCATAGCGGCTTTGTTAGGCATGTATGAAAAGCCGTCAGCGAATAACAAGGTACATCTGATGAAAAAGTTATTCAATTTGAAGATAACAGATGGTACGTCTGGTGCACAACATCTGAATGATTTTAATACTATCACAAATCAATTGTCGTCTGTTAAAATTGAATTTGATGATGAGATACGTGCACTGATACTATTGACATCATTGCCAAATAGTTGGAAAGCCATAAGAATTGCTGTCAGTAATTCTGCCGGTAAGTCAAAGTTGAAATATGATGATATTCGTGATTTGATTTTGACTGAGAAGGTACGCAGGAGAGATTCAGGCGAGACCTCGGGTTCGAGTTCAGCCCTTAATATTGATTCTCGGGGGAGATCACAGGACAGGAACTCAAACATAAGCAAATCAAAATCAAAGAACAGGGACAAGAGCAAGACAAAGCCTAGGCAGCAGGCAACCTGCTGGAATTATGGCAAGGCTGGTCACATAAAAAGGAATTGCAGAAATCCTAAAAAGGAGAATAATAGTGCTAATATAGTAACTGAAGAAATACATGATGCACTATTATTTTCAGTTCATACTCCAGTTGATGACTGGATACTGGATTTAGGGGCTTCTTTCCACACTAATTCCCGTCAGAAAATAATGCAAAACTATGTTGCAGGTGATTTTGGGAAGGTGTATTTGGCTGATGGAGAGGTTTTGAACGTGGTGGGAATGGGAGACATTGATATTTCACTCCCTAACAAGAACAAATGGACCTTACAGAAGGTCAGACACATTTCTGAATTGAAGAAGAATCTCATCTCTGTTGGACAACTCAATAATTGTGGCCATTCAGTAGTGCTCTCAGATAGCACTTGAAAGGTCACTAATGGGGCATTGGTACTGGCTCAAGGTAAGAAACTGGTACACTTTATATGACTACTAGTTTGAATAATACTATTGCTACTACCGTTGCAGAGAGCATAATAGATTTATGGTATTGTAGGCTTGGCCATATAAGTCAGAAGGGCATGAAAGAACTACTATCCAGAGGTAAGCTACCATAATTGAAGTCAGTTAATCTCAGTATATGTGAGAGTTACATTATGGGGAAACAAAAGAAGGTCAGTTTCTTAAAAAGTGGTAGAACACTGAAAACAGAAAAATTGGATCTTGTGCACATAGACGTGTGGAGACTTTCCCAGTGGCATCTTTTTGAGGTTCTCGGTACTATGTCACATTCATTGATGACCACAGCAGGAAGGTATGAGTTTATTTTTTGAAGCATAAATCTGATGTATTTAATGTGTTAAAAAATTGGAAGGCCCTGGTTGAAACAGAGACAGACTTAAAGTTGAAATGCTTAAGGTTTGACAATGGTGGAAAATATATTGATGGAGGGTTCAAGGAGTACTGTGCAACTCATGGTATCAGAATGGAGAAGACCATTCCTGGAGCACTACAATAAAATGGAGTTGCTGAACATATGAACAAAACCATTAATGAGCGTGCTAGAAGCATGAGGCTGGACGCTGGGTTACCACCCACTTTCTGGGCAGATGCAGTCAGCACTGCTGTCTACTTGATAAACAAAAGAACATCAATTCCGTTGGATTGTGAACTGCCTGAGGAGACTTGGAGCGGGAAAGAGGTCAAATTTTCTCACCTGAAAACTTTTGGTTGCCTCTCTTATATTCTTATTGATTCTAATGCTCGTAGTAAAATTGAGGCAAAGTCAAAAAAATGCTATTTCATTGGCTATGGAGATGAGGCTTTTGGCTATCGTTTCTAGGATGATCAGGGTTGGAAGATTATAAGAAGCAAGAATGTGATATTTAATGAGAAAATTATGTACAAAGACAAGTCCAATATAGTTGCTGAAGCAGCGCCTCATAAATCCGAGTTTGTGAACTTGGATGACCTATCAGAG
This sequence comes from Pterocarya stenoptera, assembly GCA_003123785.1. Classification (NCBI taxonomy): domain Eukaryota; kingdom Viridiplantae; phylum Streptophyta; class Magnoliopsida; order Fagales; family Juglandaceae; genus Pterocarya; species Pterocarya stenoptera. The sequence continues at coordinate 16,855 of QEOT01007989.1, forward strand.
GCTACTGTGTAGTGCAGAGACATGAGTGATAGGAAGAATGGGTCCAGTGCACTAATTCCTATTATTCTGCAGTCAGAACCAGAGCCGTCTACTCCTACAGCTGCAATTCGCAGGTCAGTTAGGACTATTCGTCCCCCACAACGTTACTCGCCTGCCTTAAATTACATTCTACTGACAGATGGTGGAGAACCATAGAGTTATGAAGAAACCTTGCAAAATGAAAATTCTAGCAAATGAAAGTTGGTCATGAAGGATGAGATGGATTCCTTGTTAGGGAATCAGACATGGGAGTTGACAAAACTTCTATTAGGGAAGAAAATATTGCACAACAAGTGGGTGTACCGGGTGAAAACTGAGCAATATGGTAGTAAGAGGTATAAGGCCAGACTTATTGTAAAAGGCTTTCAGCAGAAATAAAGTATTGATTACTCTGAGATTTTTTCTCCTGTGGTGAAGATCACAACTTTCAGGATAGTGCTAGCTATGGTTGTTACTGAAGATTTATTTCTTGAACAATTAGATGTGAAGATAGCTTTTCTTCATGGAGACCTTGAAGAAGACATCTACATGTACCAACCTGAGGGGTTTGTAGTACAGGGAAAAGAAAGTTTAGTTTGCAGACTGAAGAAGACCTTGTATGGCCTGAAGCAAGCTCCTAGACAGTGGTACAAGAAGTTTGACAGTTTTATGTGCAGTATAGGGTACATTAGATGCCAGGCAGATCACTGCTGCTATATCAAGTATTTTGACAATTCTTACATTATTCTGTTGTTGTATATGGATGACATGCTTATAACAGGAGCTAGTATTGATAAGATCAATGATCTAAAAAAGCAGATGTCAGAGCACTTTGCAATGAAGGATTTGGGAGTTGCAAAATAAATCCTTGGCATGAGAATTGTCAGAGACAGAGTCAAAGGTAAGTTGAGACTCTCGTAGACTAAGAATGTGAATAAGGTACTTAGCAAGTTTAATATGGATCAGGCCAAACCAATTGGCACACCCTTGGGAAGTCATTTTAGACTCAGCAAGGATCAGTTACCAAAGTCAGAAGAGGAACAAAATTACATGAGTAAGGTTTCTTATGCCTCAACTATTGGTTCACTTATGTATATTATGGTTTGCACAAGACCAAATATTGCCCGTGCAGTGGAAGTTGTGAGTAGATATATGAGTAACCTAAGAAAACAATATTGGGAAGCTGTGAAGTGGATTCTAAGATACCTAAAAGGCTTCTAAAAAACGTGCTTATGTTTCTCAGGATAGAGCTTAGAGTTGCAGGGCTATGTTGATGCTGATCTAGCTAGAGATACTGATAGCAGAAAGAGTACCACAGGTTTTGTTGACACTCTGGGTGGTACTGCAGTATCATGGGGTTCTAATCTGCAGAAACAATTTCTCTATCCACTACAGAAGCTGAATATATTGCAATGTCAAAAGCTGCAAAGGAGATGATTTGGTTGTAGGGTTTCTTGAAAGAATTGGGTAAAGAAATTCATAAAGAAACTCTTTATAGCGATAGTCAGAGTGCCATATTCCTCGCCAAGAACCTAGCATTTCATTCCAGGACTAAGTATATATAAATCAAGTATCACTTTATACGATCATTGTTAAATGACGGACATTTGTTACTTGAGAAAATTTGTAGAAGCAAGAATCCTGCTGATATGTTGACAAAGGGTGTTACACTTGAGAAACTAAAGTTGTGCGCAACTTTAGTTGGTCTTCTAGCATGAAGACAATGGCATAAAGTTTCATGATAGCGGAAGCTATGAAGATCTTCATCCAGGTGGAACGTGGTTGTGGGATCAACAAAATTCGTAAGATGGAGATTGTTGGGTTTGCTCATTTGGAGTCCCACACCAGTGGGACTTTAAATGGGAGCAGCCCATTAGGCCTATAAATAGAGGGCTTAGCCCTTTAGTTTTATATACACCTAGTAATAAGTTATTAAATAGTAACTTGTGACTAAAATATTCTGTTGACTTTTCTTTTGTAAAAGGGAATAGCTAAGAGTTAAAGTTTTACTAGTGAGAAAACTTTGTGAGTGTCACTTGGAGTGAGCAGAAAAATTGTGTGATTGTAACAATTTTTTGCATAGTGTATTTTCTTCTCTGGACTGCTGGTTTTTCCTCCTGTATTGGGAGTTTCCAGGTAAATTATTGTGTTATTATTTCTCTGTTTTTCCTTATATTTCTGAATAGTGTAGATCCTGGGGGGTGAATTTGGTAGATCCAAATTACCAACATCCTCTTCTTTTACTCATGTACTTCTCTATTGGTTATAAATATTACATATAAGAGTAAGAGAAATATCCATTTTAAAAAATAATCTTTTTCATGTAAATTCAAATTTACCCACTTTTTTTTTTTAAAAAAAAAGAGAGTGCTTAAAATTATCAATATCATTTATTTACATATATAAAAGAAAAAGAAAAAATTTTAATCTCAAAACATGGTACTTTTATTGGATAAAATGACCAATCATTACAATATTTCTCTTTCAATACTAAAGGAATTATTTGCATAAGCACATCCTCAATCCACACCCTTTCATTAGAAATTGAAATATCAAGTTTTTCTAACATATGAGCAACATTGTTTGCCTATCTATAAGTGAAACAAATGCTCCAGTTGTGTCAATTTCAAGAATACTGCGCACATCCTTAATCACAATACCATAACCTGCATTAATTTCCTCCTGACTATGTGTAGCTGCTGCTACCACCTTGGAGTCACCTTCTAACACCACATTACATGGTTTTAGTTCTTTGACACAGATTTGCAGCTCTTCTAAGTGCATATGCTTAAACTATATCAGGTTTCACAAAATGATTAATGTTTAGACATATAGAGGCTATAAGTTCACCTTCACTATTTCTGATCACAACCCCAATTGTCCCTTTGTCATTTTTATTGTCCACTACAGCATCCCAATTAACTTTAAACTTTAGCTCAATTGGTTTTTTCCAATTAGTTTGTTGTCTCCCTAAACCTTTCGAGTGACTTCCTTTCTTTCTGGTACTTTGTGCTAAGGTAAAATCTTCTGGACTTTATTTTGCTGACTAGAATAACTGTCTTGGGTGTTCCAAATTTGTTTTCAAACAATAGGGAATTCCTTCTAAACCAAATCATCCTCATTATATAAGCTACTAATTCTATGTCTTCACTGTTTAATTTGTCATTTAACCTCTTCCATAGCTCCAAGAAGTGTACCTCCATACTGAACCATTTTTTAACTGGGCTGTTGGTTTCACCATAGACATCATTTGCTGTAGGGTAACTCCAAAGTACATGAATTGTAGTTTCTGTTTCTGTTATCTTTTTCTTTAACAAATTTTCTCTAGTTGGGAGTGTATCATGTGCTGCCTTCCATGGAAACTTCTTCACTGTATTATGCACTCTAAGTCTCCATATCAACTCCCATTCACTTCTTTTCTCTGTAGCATCAAAAGATTCACCCATTCTTGATCTTTTTCTAGTGTGTTGTAGGTGTAGTTCATCTTTATTTAAACTGCTCAATGGGATTCTTTTAACCAATGCAGCTTCATCTTTGCAAAATACTTCATCCACTAGATTCTCCTTCCACTTACCACACCCCTCCTCAATTAGCTTACTTACATTGGAGTCAATATTTAGAACTTTAACTAGTGATTGAACTCTGTAAGATATCGGTGTTGGCATCCACTTATCCTTTTAGATTTTGATTTGTTTACCATACCCCACTCTCCACACCAACCCTGCTTGAACTAGATCTAGGGATGAAAATAAGTTTCTCCATATTAAAGAAGGTCTTGAACCCAACTTTGAATCTAGTAGATCCTTTTGCTTAAAATACTTTTCCCTCATAATTGTGGCCACCATCAAATTAGGATTCTTCATCAACCTCCAGCTTTGTTTTGTCAATAATGCTAAGTTAAGATTTTTTAGGTCTCTACATCCTAAGCCTCATCGATTCTTGATTCACCCATCTTTTTCCTGCTCCTCCAAATAATCTTCTTTTCACTATTTTTTTCACCCCACCAAAACCTCAACAACATAGATGAAATTTCAGCACACAATCTCTTAGGGAGCTTGAACACACTCATTGAATAAGGCAGAGCTTGCAACACAACTTTTATCATCATTTCTTTTAATGATTGAGAGAGGAAGGTATTCTTCCAACTTCTAATTCTTTTCCAAACTTTCTCTTTTAATAATAGTGTTATACTTTGATTTACCTACCATAGAAGGTAAACTCAAGTATTTTTCATAACTACCATAAACTAAAATTCCTGCTACTTGCAAAATTTGATCCCTAACATTCCCTACATCATTTGAACTAAAAAATATAGTTGTTTTTTTGGAGGTTAGCAACTGCCTTGAAGCTCTCTTATACTTGTTTAGATCTCTTGTATCTTCATCCATTCACTAGTAGTTGCCCTTCCAAATATTACACAATTATCTGCAAATAGTCGATGATTTATGCTAGTTCCACCCTTTGTAACTACAACCCCCCTTTGTCTCTCCCTTCTTTTCAGATGCTTCAATTAAAGAGCTCAAACCTTCACCAGGCTGCCTATTAATGAGAACTGAGTATTCCACTACAGTAACACAATCCATGATTAGTTTTATCCACCTCTCTCCAAATCCAAGCTTTCTCATTATTTCTTCCAAGAATCTCTACTCAATTCTATCATATGCCTTTGGCATATCCAATTTGAGAGTCATGCTTCCTTCCTTGCCTTTCTTTCTAGTCTTCATGGTGTACAAAGCTTTATAAGTAATCATCACATTATCAGTGATGAGTCTCTCAGGTACAAATGCACTTTGGTTGTTGGATATAATGGAGGGCAGTACCTTTTTCAACTTGTTTGCTAGCACTTTTGATACAAGTTTATAAAATACATTACATAAGCTAATTGGTCTAAAATCACTAATAACAGAAGGGTTATTCACTTTTGGAACTAAAGCAATATATGTGAAATTAATACATTGGTCTAATTCCCCTCATTTAGGAAGTTTAAGATAGCTTGGCATACCTCCTCTCCCACTGTGTGCAAGTAAGTTTGATAAAAACATGCCTCAAACCCATAAGGATAAGTTTGATAAAAACATGCCTCAAACCCATAAGGACCTAGGGACTTCAACGGTGCCATTTGCTACAGGGCTGCCTCCACCTCCCACTCGTGAATTCCTTTTGCAGCTCCATATTCATGTCACTGGTCACTTTCTGTTCTACAGGGGCAAGACATTCTGCTATGGCCTCTTGAGTTGGGTTTGATGATCTAAAAATGTTCTGAAAATACTGATTAAAAGCTGTTTCAATCCCTTCATGCTCAATCTTTAATCTTCCTTCTTGGTCTTTAACGAACAGATCAGTTGTGATGAGCCATAAATGACTTTTTATGACAGAATATATGTTATTTACAAAATTTATGAATTTCTCTAAAAAACTTCAACCAACTGATTTTGGATTTATATAATACGAGTCTTGGTTTGTTTATTCAACACAAGCTTGAGTTATTTTTTAACAAAATAACATTCATCATCTTTTTATCCATCATCATTCCCACATATTAGTCCTCTCAGCAAATCCACCTAGCCTGTAGAGGCTAATGGGTGAATTTTCCCATTATCCCGGGCAAGCGTGCAGGGGGAAAATTCTATAAAATATTATGCATTTGGATTTCAATTGTTTTGAATTTAGATTTGTTTGATTTAGGCTGAGATTTGTTTTTTATTTCTATCTCATTCCCGCTATTTATCTTTATTTAGTTGATTTTTGTTGTGAGTTTCGATTTTTGCCATTCATCTTGATAGGTTCGATATTTGTCAATCAATAATTCTTTTCATCGGCTACTATTCACCTCCACACCCCATAAAAAAAAAAAAAAAAAAAGGAAGAGAAAAAGCTGTTAGGTGTGGGATATGGGAGTGAATAGTAGCCGATGTATAACAAAACTCTTGTCAAAGCATGTGCAAACATGTTGAAAGGGAACTTCATTATGAACTCATAGAAACATTACATGTCATATAAGAATTCCACACATTAGAATGCTTCATCAATGAATTATCGTCTGTTTCTGTCCACACAACCCAACCTTTACCGGACTCTTTGTGCCTGGGTGGTCAAATTTTTCGAATCAATGTGTAACTGAACTCCTAATTGTTAAGGAAGTTTGAAGAGGATGCAGGGTATAAAGACCACTATTTGGCTGCCAGTGTTGTTCACTTACCTTGTGATCTATGCAGTTACAGCACTAGACATCCTTCCCCAAGAGCATTGGCCTGATCTACATGTATTCCTAATTCTTTCAGGTTGTAATTCTACCAAGAACTCACGTACCATGAAATGTGCTGCCACTGGTAGACAGGATTATGAAGGCACAAACTACAGAAAGTGAGAAAACTGACACCCAAGTGTTCTCTGTGTACATCTCCATGGCATCTGTAAAAGAAAATCGAGTGCGGTTTTCAGCCCAGTTTCGGAGGCGATCTGCTTCTGCTGCATATAATGCCCTTCCCTGCAATATATGCCAAAATCAGCTTACAGAAACAATATATAACAAGTTGACGCTCCCCACTACAGCTTGGCATTATTTTCAAATTAATAGGCCATTTCACAATATTCAGCCAAAAGTCCAATAAGTTCAACAGGATATTCCCCTGCTTAATAAAATTCCAACTTAAACCTGATTATGAGGCAAGGTATAACTAAAGCTGTTATAATCCTGAGGGTTAAAAGCTTAACCAAATTAGTATCTAACAGTTCTAGAGCTTTTGGATCAATGGTTGGTTTTTTAACAATAGGTATCAAAGCAATGATCACATCACGAGTTCAAGTCATGGAGGGGGCAACCTATAGGCTCGATCAAAATGCTTTAGTACTATGTATGGGCATGGTATTAAGTCATTGAATAATTGATAGAAGAGTGTAAGCTGTCAAAAAGGAAAGGGCTACTATCGAATCAGGGTTAATAGAGTGGGCCGCCGTGAATGTCAAATTAGGAATCGTGGTGGAATGTTATGATCCTGAGGGTTAAAAGCTTAACTAAATTAGTATCCAACAGCCCTAGAACTTTGATGGTTGGGTCTTTTGAATTTCGATGCCTCCATGATCAAATTATTTCACCATTTGATTTCGAAGTATCAATATATATATATAAAACCGTCTAAAGATCTTAATATGCCTGCGCCATGCCATGCCGTACTTGTTTTAGAACTGCAACATTTTTTTTGTCTTCCGTACCTTCATAGATCTACTTAATTATAAGAATCCCAATGCCTGACAGTATCCAAACAGGAAATCAAGGTCCTGAGTTCTGAACTCGATTGCATTTATCAGGAGAGAATATGCTAAAGAAGCAAATCAGAAAACTAGAAGTTAGAAATAAGATAATAGACTCGGGTCACACAGCATGTCATTATAATTATTTACTGGCCTGAACTTGGCATCACCCGTTTGCTGGCAATGAATGCCATATCTAAGCAGTGAATTAGGCAAAAATGGAAAATATGAATTGCACTGGTCCACCATGATATATTTGGATATAGGGGAATCAATGTGGTAAGTTTATAGTTATCTAACACACTCACATTCAATCATTAGGAATATAAAGATTTATGTTTTTTCACTGCATGGAACTTTCTAAGAAAAACCCCTGAATGACACAGAAAACTCATAGTCGGGCTGCTCAAGGGTGTGTAAAATAATTCCAGCAAAATAATGAAGATTACCTGTGCATCAAACCAGCGATCTCGTCGAAGCCATGCAGTGACTAAAGCAAGCAAGATCCTAGGAGGGGTCAAGTAATTGATTGCCTTCCCTGTACCCTTTACAACCCGCATCCTTGGAACTAAAGTTCTAGCAACTGTTTCGGGATGCTCACAGATAATGTTAAACATTTGCTTATTTTTTACACTCGAGCCACTGCAAACCATAGAAGAAGCCATAGACAACGTAAATGAAGTTAGCCCAATAAGCTATAGATAGAAAAACGGATGAAACTGACTGATATATCAAAAATAAAAACAGATGAAACCTTCAAACCTAAACATAAAAATACAGGTTTAATAAGAAAACAGATGGGGGAAAAACAAACGGTTGAGGCCAATTAAGATGGCATTAGAGAGGAAACCGAAAGGAATTATAAGCATTGCAAAAGACAGGGATGCTTCCTGGGCACCTCAGGAGCAGATCTGTAAGGACCATGCCTGGAGATGCAGTGTGCACCCCAACTTTCGATCGCTTACACTCTTTTAAGAGAGATGCTTGAAGTTGCCGAAGTCCACACTTTGTTGAGCCATAGCTGCAAGTCAAAGGATATACGTTACAATCCCATCAACCACAAAATAGTTCAACTTCCATTAGTCATTGAATAATAATTTGCCAAAACCTTATGAAAAAATAATTTTCCAAAACCAGTTTAAAAAGTTTTCCACCTCTGTTCAGTACAAAGTAGTTGAGTTCCCACGGTAACAAAAAATGAAAGAACTTACACAGCTGTGAGAGGGGTGCTAGATCCCCCAGAACCTGCACCATCCATGTTAAATATGTGGCCACCCTTATACTGGTTCTTCATCACTTGCATGGCCTCTCGTGTGCAAAGAAGAGAGCCAACCAGGTTCGTTGAGACAATCTAGCGTGAAGTGGACACATGAGAGGCAAATCAATTCATGCTCTAAGGTAAGACCATCCTTACAAGGGTAGCAAACAATAATGAAGAGTTGGCAGGATTATTAGGCAAAACTTCTACAATCTGAATACAAGTTTGAACCATATCATTCAAAGGCATGAACACATCATCCATGCCTTCTTCCATGCACACACACATGCATCCGTGCTTCCCCCCAAACAAGATACTTCTCGATATTAAGTTATTGTGCAGCAATTCGAACCTCGTTTAATAAAAAGTAGCATTCAAATAACAAAAACTAGCCATGTCTAGAATCAGTCATATATGAAACAGTTGGTGATTTGATATAACAGCTCCCATAACTTCCAAAACAAAGAGCTTAGAAGGTTTTTGAGAAGATATACTGTTTACCCAAAATGCGCCGAAGTGCACACACAGGACAAACTTCTCAAATACCAGATCTATCAAAAAGAGTTGATAACTGTTTGATATGTTAATGAATACCTGTCTAATATCTTCATCAGAAAACTGCAGCAATGGTCTAAAACCTTTATTCATGCCAGCATTGTTTATCTGTCAAACAATGCAAGTACAAATTGGAATTCTTAGTAATTGATATAACATTTATAATCATGCCACATCACATACAAGGATCTCACTTCTTACGGTATCTTAACCAGGAATACACAGGAATATGACTAATAAAGACAAGGATAAAAGATTACACTGGTATCAAAGAGACAAGGACAAAATTCGGGCAATATTTTCAAATCATCATTGTCAATCCCACAAAATGATTGTACCTTGTCCAAATAAGATATTGCTATCCAATTTACTGGCTTCTCATTACTACAGTTTGTAGTTAAATGAAAGCCCAAAGCATTATTTCATCCGACTCTTTATCTCATTCAAGTCCAACCAACATGTTCATAGAGGAGACAATATTTAGTTTTTTAATTTTTGAATCAGAAATGGTCATCTAACTGTCGAGAGTCATGACTATAATATGGCATCTTTTTACCAATGGGACACTGCCCCTAGAATTTGTTTGCACCCAAGGGTTCAAACCTTAGACCAGAGGGGAGCATACCCCCAAGAACAAGGCCCCTACCACTTGAGCCAACCCCTAGGGATTAATAAGTTTCAATTCTTTTAAGGTTTGAACATATAAGCTTTTGCAAAGGAACAATAAAATAGAAGAATTCTTGAAAACACGAATGAAAATGCATAATCCCAAAAAAATGCAACTGTCACATACCGTTTTCAGTAATAACAGCAACGGGAGACTGGCTAGCAACAAGCATCAATTTAAAAAGTGAGACACTCACCCAGATGTTGATAGAGCCAAATTCATGGACAGCAAAGTTCGCCAGTTTCTGTACATCATTAGGTGCACATACATTACATGGAATGCCCACCACTTTTGCTTGTTGCAGCTTTCTCCTGGATGAGTCACCTGCCTTGGTCATACATTCCTCTAGGTTATCCTCGAGTTCTTTGACAGTCATATCTACAGACTCAGGGCTGCCTTGAAAAGATCCATTAATGGAAGGGGCCTTTGTGAGTGATAACTACATTGAAATTATAGGCAGCATTAGAGAACTAAACCAATATCCTAATTCTGAATACCACCTGCGAGATGCAACAACCACGCGATCTCCAGAAAGAAGAAATTCACGAGCAAGAGCTTTTCCCAGTCCCCTTGTGCTGTACCATATATTTAAAACATGCATAACATAGAATCGTTATTTTCATAGTGATAAGCAACTAGCAGTCCACTGGCCAAATTGTGATTACACCCTAGTAATTGGTCCCAAGTCACAGACAGGACAGCTTATGAATTGGAAGAAAGAAACACCCACACATGCTATTATTAAGCTTCAACATTAGATGAATATAATACAACTTTCAATACTCTAACTAATCAAGAAGTGTGTACATTGATGGACCTTCATGATAATATGGCATTACAGAGCAACCCCCCCCCCCCCCCCCCCAAAAAAAAAAAAAAAAAAAAAAAAAAAANTACCTATTGAAGTAAAACTAACTACTTTGACATCCCAAGAAGAGAGACAGAGAGGGAGATATCACCTTCCAGTTATGACAACATTACGTGGACCAGCTCGACAGTGTTCCTCTAAAACCATATTTGCTCCTATCATGGTCCCAATAATAATTCCTCCAAGCCAGCTATACCAAACCAAAGTGTCCATTTGACTGTCTCCACCTTCACAAAATCGCACACCATTAAATTCTTGTGTATGGAGTATCTACTTGTGCTCTTTGTTAAGACCAATATAAATTATTAAATCTGCCTATTCCCATCAACTTAAGTTTTTGAGACAAGTGGTGATTTCACATGGTACTAAAACAGAGATCCTGAGTTCGAATCCTGACTTCACACTTCACTCCATTAATTAAATATTCCACGTGTTGGGTCCACTTATTAAGATTTTGGAGTGTTAAGACAAATACAAATATAATAAATTAATAATTAAATATAAATGATTAAATTTACCTCCTCCCATCAGCTTAAGGTTTTGGAAAAAGTGGTGATTTCACATAGGGGTGGCAATTTGTGTTTTTGGGTCGTGTTCGTGTCATGTCAAGTCATGAACATTCGACTATATAGGTCAACCCGAACTCGACCCATTAAGTTAAATGTATCAAACTTTCAAACCCTAACCCAACCTATTTAGATAACGGGTCATGCTGTATCACCCATTTAATAATTAATTAAAAATAAGTTAACACAACACGACTCATTTAAACCTGTTTTATGTAAATGGGTTGAACTAGCACGCATAACTCATTTGACTTGATTAACATAATTTTATATAAAAATTAAAATCTATATTTACTAGCAGTTACAATATCTTAATATATATATCAATTTTTAAAAAAAAAATTTAACATAGAATAAAACCAATATTACAAATCATACAATAACAAATAGGAGCATAGGTCTAGAATTAAAATCCCAACAATAAAAACATAAGCATACTGAGAAATACCAATATTACAACTTGAAAATGTAGTGGTTCTACCCTAACACAACACTTAGAGGGAGGTGAATAGGAGTAAATCAATTTTAATGGTCTATTAAAAAATATTGTTAAACAAACAATTAATCAATGGAAGAAATCATACAAATAATCAACATAACAATTTGATCATGAAGTGGAAACTCATTTGAAGAACATCTTCAAAATCTAAAACCACTCTGGGTGTAAGTCACCACCTCAAATTCACTATAGAAACTTTAGTTTGTTACAAACAATTTAGAAACACTCACAAAACCTTTGTAGTAGCTAGACTTGGCTTGCAACACCATGAGTAACCGACTCGATCTCTACACGCATACAGTGCCGGAACTCCGACTTTTCTATAGCTTCCCACGAGAAGCTCTCGATTTCTACATCAACAGCATCTCCAGAAACCTTCCGGCCAATGAACACATCCACACCAGTGGACTCAACTGTGTTTAATCTTGAGTGTGATATGATGGAGATGTATTTTCCAAGAGAGATTCGACTTTGAATGTGGAAGGGAGTATCTCTCAAGTGCTCTAGGAAGAGGCTCTCTTTTTTAGCTCAGTTTCTCCACATGCTAGGACAAAAAATAAGTTTCATTTTATACTCACCAAGGAATACGGCGCTCAAACCTAGTTTAAGTGAAAATTCTGAACATTCACTCGAGCTACGTGTCGAGAGCATGATTTACTTCAGAAGTCGCTCAAGCTCCATGTCCAGCGAGAGTTGAGCGAACTCTGTCTGGATTACCGCTCGAGCTCCATGTCGAGCGAGGGTCGAGTGAACTCTCTGCCTAGGTTACCGCTTGAGCTCCACATTGAGTACCTGTCAAGCTAACTCTCTGTACGAGTTCCGCTCGATCGCTATGTCGAGTGCCTGTCGAGCTAACTCTCTGTATGAGTTCTGCCCAAGCCATGTTGAGCTCTTTTTGACCCCTTTTCACTTTAACACACTTCAACAACATAATTTAACAAAGGTTTTCACAAGAATATGCTAATACACTCATTTTTCCATTAACACAACTTAACAATAATAAATTTGTAATTTTGAAATAAAATCTAAACGGGTCAAAATAGATTGATTTCAGGTTAAGCAAGTTGAACCGTTATTGACCTGTTTATAAATCGTGTCTTAACGGGTCAACCCATTTTGACCCGAACTTGTTAACATCAAACTCAAACTCGCTAATTTTGTATCATATTCGTGTTGAGTTCACGAGTCATGTCGCATATTGCTACCCCTAATTTCACACTCTTAACTTATATTAACTAGTCATGCACCCGCACAATAAGTGGCTGATTTCACGTACTTTTTCAACTGCTAATTTTGAAAGATTAAATATAGAGAAAAGAAGACAAAATTACACAGGAGAGATGTGGAAGTGTCTCAAATCTTTAAAATCCAAAATTGCATTATATTTATTAACATGATCTTTCAAATTAATTTAAACTTGAATTACCAAATTTATGAACATTTAACATAAAAAATGGATGGCGTGGCTCAACAAGAGTAAAACACTTGTTTCGAAACTTATATATGCTACCGACGTGTGCATTCTTGTTTAGAGTGCAAGTTCGCTAACCTGACAACAGAAATCCAATTTCAAGTATCACTCCTGTGCTCATCATGGTTACAATATATCTTCCAATTTGGATGGCAATCTATGAGAGAGAGTGAGAGAGAGAGAGAGAGATGTTAAAGTTGAACATATAATCCCCAATCGGGAAATCACATACAAGTTAACCAGAAAACAAAATCACTAATTGACTAAACACTAAATAAATAAAGGCAACCAAACCTGCCGCCCTCAGAAAATTTTGAATACCCTTAATTTTTGATATGATTTCAAACTTCACATCTACGTCGTGATTGCTACTTAAAACCATTTGGCTCAGAGAACTATAGACTATGGGCAAGATCTTTCGAATGAGGCAACCATACTTTGCACACCATTAGATTTCCTGAATTGGTAATTCTTAACAAATTTAGGAAATTTAATTTGGAACGGGAGAACAAAGAAATAATGGCATCCTTATTCTTATGATTTTTGTCGTTTTGTTCCCAATAATGGAAAGTTCAACTTCAGAAGTCGAACCTCCAGCTATTCTCGCCTGAGCTAAGTAAAGATTTGGGAAAATTCGTGAATTACAATTAGTAAAACAGAAACACTGTTTCCAGTCTAGTGCTTCTTATGTTCAAAAAAGTCGTAAATTTGGTGAATTTACCACTCCATCTCACCAAATAAGGTAAGAATATTAAACATAATAACGTAACGTGTATGCAACTCACCGAAGAGAACACCTTCTCCACCTTGGCCACAGCCCTGTCATACTCGTCCCCATGAGCCAATCTAAAACCACCCAAAATTGTAGTCATCAAAGATTTCCAAAACCCACTTCCGCTTTCGAGCTTAGCCTCACTTCCCTTCAAATTCCGAGATTTTCTCGCTCTTTGCACAACTCCCTTTTTCTCTGCAACTTCTCCCTCCTCACTCATAAACGACCGACACTGTTTCAAACACAAACCATTACCCCGACCGGGTCGTCCCAACCGGAACAGGCATAAACTTGGTCCGGGAACGACTGGCTGGCCGGTCCTGTGGTCGTTCTTGAAGCAGTGCTCAAAGCTTCGTGGGAAAATGCGAAGCCTAGTTGCTGTAGCCATGGCCATTCTAAACTGAAAAGAGGATCCTGATAATCAACCGTTCCAATATTTATGGATGTGGCTTTGATATTTACGTGCGTTGGTATTCCTTACAAACATCTCAAAATAAATAAAACAAAATAAAAAGTGGGTAAAAATGAAAAATTGTACCAAAATATCTGAGAGAGTGAAGACGAGGGAGGAATCCATGGGAGAGAGGAATGTGATGACCACACGTTGAAGCAACCTCATCCACATGTGTACCGACACGTGGCGTTCGGGATCTCAATCGCTTTTTGTTTAGTTAAGAGCACAAACAATAGTTTATCTTTCATCCATCTTTAAAATTATATCTTTTGAATAATAGTTTTATATTTAAAGAATCATTCTCACATTAATTTATGTAAATTTAAACTAAATAATAATAAAATATTATTATTATTTTATTTATTTTTTAAAATTATTTTATATATATATTTTACAATTAGCATCCACTTTATATTATCAATTTAATATAAATTTTATGTATCAAAATTCTTTTAATATAAATTTTACAAAGTTAATTTTAATGTGTATAAGAGGGAGAAAAATAATAAAATAATATTTGAAGAATGAATAGTACTTATTTATATATGAAGAATAACTGTTTATAGTTATGTAAAAATATAAAGATGAAAGAAGCCAATGCAAATCTTTTTAAAGACAGATTCTTCAAATTTGAAGATGAAGATAAAAATAGAGAAGCCATTGCCAGTGCTCTAAGGTGGGGAAATTGGACGGTTGTTTTGTGTGGTCGTACACATTTTCATTTTCGGGAAGTGTGTTTGGATGTTGAAGTGAGTTGAGTTTAATTGAGTTTAGATGATAAAATATTATTAGAATATTATTTTTTAATATTATTATTATTTTGAGATTTGAAAAAATTTAATTATTTATTATATTTTATATTGAGATTTAAAAAAGTTGTAATGATGAGTTAAAATGAATTTAGATGAGTTTGATAACCAAACGAAGTTACGAAACTTCATAGGCTTTCTTTGGAAGATACCTTCCGAAATAAAACATGTCATCAGACGCACTGAGGGCTGATTTGTAGAGTGAGAGGAAAATAAGTCAAATAAAATATTATTAAAAAATTATTTTTTAATAAGATTATTATTTTAAAATTAAAAAATTATATTATTTATTATATTTTATATAAAAATTTAAAAAATTTATAATGATAAAATAAGATGAATTAAGAATATTTTTGTATCTAATTGTACCTTAACATCATATATGATATGCCAGGATTGGAGCTTTTGCATAGACACATTGTTTATTGAGTGACTATGCCCCCACAATATATTTAGTAACTATGTTTATTTTTTAAATTAAAGATATTTTTCATAAAATAATATTACTTTTGTAAGATATTTTATAAAAATATTTATTTTTTAAATATAATTGTATAAAGTATTAAGAAAATTACTGTATTTCAAATGACAGAGCTGTTCAGAGTCATCAATCACAGTACTTACTATAAAATGTCAATGCATGAGTGATCCTATACATTTAATCCAAAAATTAATATAAACAATATTTAAGGAACAATAAATATTATCAATATGTCCATTTAGAAAATACATACGATGCATGTTTACGTGATACATTTGATTCGGTTTGGTTGACATCTCACTTGTATATATATTTAGAATCCCTCGGTGTTTTGGTAGTGATATAGTTTTGTTTGGGAATACAATTGTTTTCAAGTATTTTCAAATATTTTCAAATATTTCATTTCCAAATATCCCTCAAATACAAAACATTTTTCTATTTTAGATTTTTATTTTATTTTTTTCTAATCATTACCTAATTATTACAATTTTTTCATGCTCCCAAACAAAACATAAAACCCTACACATAATTCCCAAACTTTCAAACAAAAATTATATTAAAAAACTTTATAATATTTTTATTCAATTTTTTTTCTCTCACTTTCCAAAACTTAATAAAACATCTTAACTCAAACGATTTAATTACTATTCACAAACTATTTTACTACTATTTACATATAAGAAAATATATTGCACAATTTGAATGAAAATATTCCTTCTTAGTTTTTATTGACTGCTCAATATGTGTATATATACAAGATCATTACAGAGCTATTTTAGGAAATGATTACAGGAAATAATTACAAAGTTTACAAGGCAAAAATCTCGACTAGTAATTACACCATCAGTTTTGATTTAAACCATAACAGAGAATTATTCATACGGCTTGATTTGGGGTTAGAAGCATGGATTGTTGTCTTAAGCTTGATTGTGGTAATCTTTCCTAATATTACAGATATTCTAAAATATTTTTAATATCCAAACGAGCGCCCTTAAACCTTTTGTCCAAAGAGTTGTATTGGTAGGCTTTGGGTTTTATTTAAGTTGTGTACTTGGGTCAAATTTTTTATTTAGTCAGAAGTTAAGCTTCATTGTCAATGTATTTATATAGAGCCTTGAAATATTTGGTCCACAAAGAATTATAAAAATTAATTTATAAACTAATATAATTTGGTATAAATTGAACTCTATTTATTAAAATATAATTTTAGGTATCATATCAATAATATGTCAACTTTAATTTTGGAATTCTTTTTAATAGACCCAACGCTTCTCAATGTTTACTTGTTTTTTTGCATGAAGTCTCGTATGGTCGGCGTACGTTGAGAAACAATTGTCTAAATGAGGTTGGAAAACCTCATGACCAGAGAAGGAAACGAATTCGAGAGAATTCTATTTGGTGCACACAACGAAGAAGGAACAATGGTTATGGTGTTTCATCTGATCAAGAACATGTAAACTAGTTAAATTGAATTTCCCAATATATAATAATGTTTTGAAAGATCCCACAACATGGATTCATTGCGTCGAGCCGTTTTCCAAGTTTCAAATAACGGATCAGGAGCATGAGAAAATACAGATGTACAAGCTCTGTGAAAAACTTCATACGGAAAGCTTATCCTATGTGTGAATCATAGGAAGAAAAAAAAAATTCATGTGTTATGGTCTTGTCTAGCTACTCAAGATCAAGATCATGTATGACATGCATGCTCGTAAAATAAGGAGAACAATAAGATTGGTGTCGGTGTTATTAGTTGATTTCAAGAAAATAGTAAAATAATTATAAACGAATTGTAGGTATATCATTATCCTTAAAAAAAAAATATACCACAATCTCAATTTAAAAAGAAAAAACAACATAGGACCCAATTAGTAGGAGTAAACAACAATTTGAGATAACGTTTTGTAAACCAAAAAAAAAAAATCAAATCTATACCAAAAATCTAGGAAAACTTAAAACGTTACAAATTCCTGCAAGACCCTTTTTCTTTCATCCTTTTCTTTTTTAAATATTTTTAGAAAGATGATTAAAAAACTTACAACCATAAACATTGGTTGGGTTTAGAGTTTGAATAACTTGGTTGGGTTTAGAGTTGAAACTTTTCTGTATTAAAAAGGGAAATGATATTTACAGTCATAGAGTGTGCAAGTGTGATGCATTCATTTAAAAAAAATAAATGAATATATAACTCACATTAGAAGAAATTAATTTTTTAATAGTAGACCTCATTTATTTTTCAAAAGCAGTGCACAACACTTAGACAATTCAAAACTGTATCTAGCATTACTCAGCTCTCTCTTTGTTTGTACAAGGTATCCATTTTTCTATTGTCCAGATTACCCACAACGTTAGTTCCCACTTCCTTCAATTTTTGCTTGAAATGAATTTGTAACAAGTCCATCGTCGAGCACCATGAAACGGTGGAGGATGGCGTATGTCGGCTGAAGAGAGGAACAATTGAGAAGGAAGACTCTGGAAGAAGTTAAGGTTGAGGCCCTAACTCACATGGGGAGTGAACTGAAGTCTTCAATGGAAAAGTGAACTCAACTTAGTTTAGTTGACCAAAGGTTGGGCTAATCGTGGGCCGGATGTTTGTGGGCCCAGCTCGTGGCTTATCTAAGTTCGATTACCTTCTTTAGTTATTAGTAGTGGGCTAGTGTGCATTGGGTCAAGGGGCCTGCCCTAGGCTGTTATCTTCCTTTGGGTTTATTTGTTTTGTTTGCTTTTAGATATTTGTTATTTATCCAGTCATGTACAAGGTTCGTGGCCTTCTTCGTGTTTATAGGCTTCTGTTATATAGAACACTGTAGCAACAATGAAGGACATCTGAAAGTAATGAAACCCTAAATTTCTCTTTCCTATATTTTCTCTTTATTTTCTCATCTCTTTCTAGAAGTGCTCCCCTAGAAGTAAGTTTATTTGTGTATGTGATTTCCCTTCAAGATCTGGTGTGTTACAAGTGGTATCAAGAGCCACCGATTTCTAGCCACTAATTACAACAATGACAGAATGGCCAAGACTAAACTAGTTACAAGGTGGGCTCACTGCCCTAAAAAAATAATCAGAATCCCAGTACAATGAGTTGAAAAAATCAACTAAGGCGAAGTTCTCACACCTAGACACCAAAATAGCTACTCTAAAAAGGCAGAATGAAGCAATAGTACAATAGCTAGCTATTTTAACAAGTGAAATACATAAAAGAAATCCACATGTCAGCCATAGAGATTTTTCTTCAAGTGAATAGTTGAGGTAGGATTCAAAAAATATGCAGCTACAACAGCCTTTCCAGCAACACCAGTACAATCAACAGACCCATCCACATCAACACCAGCAGGACCAGCAACTGCAGCAACCACATCTCGGTGAGGTGTAGGCTAGAACAGTGAGATTGGACTTTCCTATTTTCAATTGTGAAAACCCTGCAAGTTAGATTTACAAAGTTAATCAATTTTTTTCATTTCCATAACACACTGCTACATCACCGATTGAGGGCTTACCTCTTTTCACATGGAGGGAAAAACCCTCATTTGGTTCCAAAAAATGGAAGACATTGTCCATACTCGAGGTTGGGACTCATTCACTACGGCATTGTTGATTAGGTTTGGGCCTAATGTATATGACGACCATATGGAAGCTCTTATTAGATTGAGGCAAACTGGGACAGTAGAGGACTACTAGGCAATGTTTGAAACCTTATTTAATAGATTACGGAGGCTGTTTGATACCTACAAATTAAGTTTTTTTTAGCAGCTTAAGGGACGAGATCCAGTTAACTGTACGAATGTTCAATCCCACCAACCTAACACAACCTACAACCTAGCCAAAATACAATAAGAAAATGTTAACATGTCCAAAAGAAACCCCAGATCCAACATAAACTACTTACTTGACTTTGGAATTTTGAAAACACCAAACACTTACCAAACTGAAACTAGCAAAAACCACCAAAACAAGCAAACCTTCCCCATCCATAAAATAAGCCAAACTCATGAAAGAAAGAAGAGAGAAATGACTATGTTATCATTGTGATGCAAAATGGGTCTTTGAGCATAGATGTCAAAACCCCAAAGAGAAACACTAGTTTGCCCTCCCAACTTGACCACCCAAGTTGACCGCTGGGTAATTTTTTTTTTTTTTTTACTTAGTAATTAAGGAAGTGATTTTAACTATATTGAGATTTTTTTAAAAAAAATCTTTAAATGTATTAAAAAAATATGAAAAAAAAAAAATTTACGCTGGACTGTACACTAGCAATAAGGGTGGGGCAGCAGAGTAGCTCCACCCAAACCCCAAATTGTATTTGCTGGAAGAAGTGTCGCTGGACAATGAAATTAGTGGGAGCCTTTGAGGAGGAAGTGTGCAAGAAAGGTGAAGAAAATCATGCTGTTTTTTACATGTCAACAACCTAAACAAACCCTGAAATTTCACTCCATGGCAATCACCGGATCGCATAACCCATGAACAATGAGGGTGAAAGGAAGGATTGGAAATCAGTGGGTCACTATACGAATTGACACCGGGCCTACCCATAGTTTGTTGCTACAGTGTTGTAGGCTTCTGTCATATGGAATACTGTAGCAACAGTGAAGGACATCTGAAAAGTAATGAATCCTAAAATTCCCTTTCCTATCTTTTCTTTCTATTCTCTCTTTTCTTTCTGAAGGTGCTCCCCTCAAAGTGAGTTTATCCGTGTGGGTGATTTCTCTTCAAGATCTGGTGATTTCTGTTTAATGTTCTATGGAGATTGATGAATGCTTGGGAGTGTATTGATGTGTGTTAGGTCATCATCTTTTCTTAATTTTCTTGGAGCGAGCGTGTGGGCATATGTGGTCAATAATATTGGCTTGCTTTTGTTAACACAAACACATTCACGGTCTGGCCTATACGATTCATTGCATCCTCATGTTTCTGCGTAGTTAATCGCGTGCAGATTTATATCTGTTTTCTTTTTTCGCCATTGCTCTCTCCCTCCCCCCTCTGCATTTAAATCCAGATTATTCAACGTTTGTACATACTTCGCACAAATCACGGACTTGCAGATTTGCATGAAGTTTGAATTAAAATAATATCTTTAAATAAAATATCTTATCCGATTGTTATGAATTCTGTTGTGAAGTGTAAAGAACATGATTTTGAATGAAAAACCGAAATCATGGTGAAGTTGTAGACGTTATTTATTTTCGAAAATAAACTGAGCATTTGAAGGCTGAAAAATTATAGATTCAGAATTAAAGCTAAGAAAGAAGAAAAAATATGGCTGACCATAAGCAGAAGGAGGCAGTCTGCGTGACCGGAGCCAACGGGTTCATTGGATCATGGCTGGTCAAAACCCTCCTCAACTCTGGCTACTCCTCCATCCACGCCTCTATTTTCCCCGGCTCCGATCCTTCCCACCTCTTCGCTCTTCCCGGCGCTAAAGACCGCCTGGTGGTGTTCGAGGCCGACATCTTGGATATGGATGCAGTATGCAAGGCCGTTGATGGTTGTAAGGGAGTCTTTCACGTTGCCTCGCCTTGCACGCTTGAGGACCCAAAGGATCCCGAGAAGGAACTAGTTCTGCCTGCTGTGCAGGGCACCCTCAATGTTTTGGAAGCTGCTCTGAGGTCCAAGGTGAGGCGCGTGGTCCTCACTTCTTCCATTTCTGCGCTGGTTCCCAACCCCAACTGGCCTCCACACAAAACCTTCGACGAGTCCTCCTGGACCGACCTCGATTACTGCAAATCTCGCCAGGTCTGCTCAATAATCACACTTTTCGATATGCATTAGTTAAAACGGTGTTTCCAATTTTGTGATGCATTCCTTGTGTCATGGGTTTGGCAGAAATGGTATCCAGTGTCGAAGACAATGGCGGAGAAAGCAGCTTGGGAATTTGCTGAGAAGCACGGAATAGATGTTGTAGCCATCCATCCGGCTACATGTCTTGGCCCACTCTTGCAACCTGGTTTGAATGCGAGCTGTGCAGTATTGCTGAACTTGCTACAGGGATCACAGGATACTCAAGAATATCACTGGCTGGGGGCTGTGCATGTTGGAGATGTAGCCAAGGCGCAAGTTTTGCTTCTTGAGACTCCTTCTGCTTCCGGTAGATATCTGTGTACCAGTGGTATCTATCAGTTTGGTGATTTTGCTGAGAGAGTCTCTAAAATTTTCCCTGAGTATCCTATCCACAGGTTAGTAGCTTAAACCAAAATTCCCTCAATTCAAGTATTATGACTTTGCATAATTGATATGTGCAGGCTAATCATACGCAAAATCCATGTCTAGTAGTAAATAAAAAACTTTGGTATTGGAAATGAGATTTGAAAATTGCAGACAGATCCAACAATACAACTAAAGTGAGGTGAACTAAAACATTCTATAGACACAGACTTAAACAAGCATTCACAATCTACAAAGTAAGAAAATATAAAGCAATAATTAAATCGCAAAAAGATTTTGTTGATAAATTGAAATTTTGTCAAAAGATAAAAATACTGTGGATGCTCAGCCACCACCTGAAATATACCAATAGCAGTATTTTGTTACAACCAATTTAGATAAAGCTTTGTAGAAACTGGATCTGGCTTGCAACACTAAAAATGACCAACTCAATCTCTTCACCCACAAATGAAGCCATCTGCTCCAAGTAATCTCTTATAGCTCCGATGAACTCACTGATAATATCTAATCTCGGGATGATCAATAGCACTTGTGCCGATGAATTGTGTTTAAGAACAATAATAAGAAGAAAAAGCCCAGTTTTTAAAGCACAAGACAGCCCGAGGTTTTTTCCACTCTTCAATAACAAGGAATCTTGCAATTATGGTCTCATGAACATGATTTGATCCCTTCTTCTTGCAATTATATTCCATTATTGCCAGTATTTGGGTGCTTCTATATGAGCTATAATTTGGATGTTTTTGTTTGCACTGTATGAGCTGAAAATCTTTTGTATGATTCTTTTAAGGGGAGTTCATTGAGTTTCTATACCTGTATCAATAAAGTTTATGATTGGGTTGAGGACTGTCTTTATATTCAAGTGATTACAGATAATTATATGACATTCCTTTGCATGTGAATATATTTAATGTTCTACGCTGAATTATGCTTGCTTGTTTTTTAGTAGAAGTAGATACAGGTTGGTCAATCCTGTCTGTTAATCGATGGTTGACATATATAGTGGTCCTAATAATGATTATGCACGTATTTCATGTCTATCTCACATGCATACTGCAAGGATATCATAATTTTCACTTGATTTAAAGATCTAACACTTAAATCACAAACGCTATGAATCATGCTCTAAGTGTGGATGTCACGGGTGTGTATAAAACTCTCTGTACCAAGTTTAATACAACTGATTTGGACCAAGTTTTAACATTGAATATGCCAACCTAATAATTTTTACATTAAAAGACTGAAGGAGTGGTAATGAATATGAATCTGTCCATTCGAAGGCTGAATCAAGAACCCATGTACCATACAAACTTCTAGCCATTAATAAAGTGAGGCCTCTTCTTTCAAGCACAACAAAATCTTGTAGAAAGAGCATTCCGTATTCCATGGTGATCATATTGCTTGCAAGAATCGGCAAAGTGATTAACCTGCATGAGTGTATTGATAAACCAAGAATGAAGTTATCTTGTCATTTATTGTTGTTGCATCTCCACTTGCTCTCAAGAACAGAACACAAGTTATCAAACTCGTCATCCAGCTTTATCAGCCATTTGGACCTTTCAGTCTTCCACTTTTTGTATTATTTTTAATAGAAAAATATATGATTCCATGTTGTGGAAGTTCATAACTTGAATTAGCTACAGGTTTACCGGGGAAACTCAGCCAGGACTGAAGGCATGCCAAGATGCAGCGAGGAGATTAATCGATATGGGTCTGGTCTTCACTCCTGTTGAAGATGCTGTTCGGGACGCGGTGGAGAGCCTCAAAGCTAAAGGCTTCCTACCCCCACAAACTGCCTCATGAGTCTTATTAGGCTATTTCGTTATTGTTATTTTTAATTTTAGTATATAACAAGAAAACTTTCGTGTTTCATGGCTTTGTCTATTAGTTTGACTCTATCAATGGCAAAGGTTGCAATGAAGTTTTTATTTTTATTTTCTAGAAGTGATCCAATTACTTTCAGCATCCTGTTTCTCTTTGGTTTCCATCAGATTGAACATAAAATCATTTTCTCACAGTAATGTATTGCTATATAATTAACAACCTCAGTCACATACTACTCATTAGGCCTGGACAGTGAGTTGAGGTAAAATGAAAGTTAAATAAAATATTATTAGAATATAATTTTTTAATATAATTTTTATTTTAGAACTTAAAAAAGTTGAATTATTTATTGTATTTTGTTCGAAAGTTTAAAAAAATTATAATAATTAAATGAGATGATTTATACAATTTTACTAAACAAACTAAGTTAAGCCCATTTAGATATAGAAATACTCTCAATTCATCTCATCTCATCATTATAACTTTTTAAAAATTCTACATAAAATATAATAAACAATTTCATTTTTTTAAATATAAAACAATAATAATATTAAAATAATATTTCATCTCGTCCTATCTCACTATCTAAATCAGCCTTTAATTTATTAGTTTATTTTTTTAATCAGTTGGGATTAGTTTATGTTTAGACATCTAAATCCCGAAATGATAATCAAAGGCAGCTGGCAACAGCCAGAGTTGAACGAGCGGGCATTTGAGTCAGCATAAAGGAGATTAACCAGAATTTACAGAATCCCTGTTGCGTCAGTTCAGACGCGGGTTCAAGTTTGGGCACCGGCTTCATCTCCTTGCTGACCGACAGAGACTCCAACACCCAACCAAAGTCTTCGGCCACACAGCAGCCTCTGTAATTTCAATCTCTCTGTCTCTCTCTCATTGCCATTATCTCTGTTTTTTTTGTTCTTCTGGAGAGAGACAGAGTCCCGATTCATAGGCATGCAGAGGCCACAGAACCAACGGTCAAGATCTGCCAAACCGACCACTATTCATGGCTACGCTCAGTCCGGTGACCTTCTTGGATTTCAAAGGCTACTCCGAGACAACCCGTCTCTTATCAACGACAGAAACCCCGTAGTAAGATCCCATTCTCTCTCTTTATACGAGCTGGGTTTTTTCGTTTGGCCCAAAATCGCACTTCTTTTGTGTACTTTCAATTTGATTCCTTTTTTTTTTTTCGAAAAGGGTGCGAATTGTGTCCTGAAAATCGAACGAATTGAACGCATTTGAGCCCTATGCTCGACTACCATATACTTTTGTTCCGAGGGGAATGAATTTTGGTGGGTAAGGGATGTTGTATTAGTTTCTCTAGGAAATTCATACTGTCATTGCCTAAGGCCGGAATTTTGTTTTTCTTTCTTAAAACTGTTAGTGTGGATCGAGAGTGTTTGGCAGGTCGGTGCAGATTTGTGGTTCAGTTTGGAGAGGAAACAGGCACAAAATTGATGATTTTATTGGTATCGAGAATCGAAATGCGAATGGATCTATTGGGACGAATGAACTTCATGCTAGATTGCATTAAGGGTTGTATTGAGCCTTAATTTTTGTTATATAATTCAATCTTGTCATTTTTTTAACCGTGCATTGGATATAGAGGGTCTCATTAGGTAAATTTACTAGAGTTGAATAATGTGTGTATTGCGACAATTGCATATACTAGAGAATCTGTCAATGCTGAATAGGGTCTCAAGGCATAAAAATGAGCACGTTTTAGAATAGTTAGGATGAACATGGAACAGGTGAGCAGTAACTTCAGCAAACGTTGGAGTGGAAACAATGTATTGTAGGCAGTAATGCTGTTAGTAAAAAAGATTAAAATGCATAGCGTTTATTTTTGTTATTGGGTTTTTCTTTTGCTTATGTATATCTGCTTCTATTTTAAAGAGTCGAAGAAATCAGGTCTGCTTTTCATTGTGTTCATTGATGCACTCCGGAACCTGCATCTTATATGAAGTTGTTTATTCTTCTATTTAATGCATCCCTTTTGTTTGCTTGATTTCAGATGGCACAGACGCCACTTCATGTTTCTGCTGGTTATAACAGGGCCGAGATAGTCAAATTTCTTCTCGATCTGCAAGGGATAGATAAGGTTGAGTTGGAAGCCAAGAACATGGTAAGTATTAATGTAATGGTTTTTTTGGAAAAAGTGCATACATTACAATGATGCTTGGGATTTATTAAGCCTATGCTCACAACTTATTGATCTTGTTATTGATTCCTGAGTGTCAAATTGCTGTGCTTTGCAGTATGGAGAAACTCCTTTGCACATGGCAGCAAAGAATGGGTGCAATGATGCTGCACAGCTGCTTCTTGGTCATGGTGCTATTATTGAAGCCAAAGCAAATGTGCTTTTTCTTATTACCTTATGATCCATTTTTTGAAGAGTTCAAATTAAAAGTGGGATTTGGATTTCTGATGGTAAACTCTATATTGTGCTGTCTTATTAATGCAGAATGGAATGACACCATTACATCTTGCTGTTTGGTACTCACTTCGAGCTGAAGATTGCTCGACTGTCGATACATTGCTCGAGTACAATGCTGATTGTAGTGCTAAGGATAATGTATGGTGGATTGCAGTTGCTTGCCATGATTTTGGCTTAGTAAAGATTCTCCCTTTGTAAATAATCGTAGTTGGTGTAACATTTGAATTGCAGGATGGCATGACTCCTCTAAATCATCTCTCACCAGGCCCAGGAAGTGAAAAGTTGCGGGAACTATTGAACAGGCATCTTGAAGAGCAGCGGAAGAGAAGAGCGATCGAAGCATGCAGTGAAACTAAAGCTAAGATGGATGAGCTTGAAAATGAAATATCAAATGTAGTAGGTTTGCATGAGCTTAAGGTACAACTACGGAAATGGGCAAGAGGGATGCTTTTGGATGAGAGGCGTAGAGCTCTTGGGCTGAAAGTTGGCACAAGAAGAACCCCACATATGGCATTCCTTGGCAATCCTGGAACAGGTAGTTGCTGGCAAGATTGTTTGTCTCATAATGATGTTTCTTTATTTTCCTTCAACACTGAAATTCCTGTTTATATTGCGATGCTACTTGCTCTCTGAGTTTGGAATACAATCTTATTTTAAATCATTAACATTGTAAGAAAAAGACCACATTACTTTAGGCATCTTATTTTTATTAAAGGAAATTAAGACCGTGTAAGAAAACAAGGTAGACTTCTTGAGTTGGCTTGTTACAAGGCTTATCCAAATTTCAAACACTTCAAGTCAACTCAGTTCTCCACCACCCCCTCCCCTCCCCCCTACTACTACTATATCACATCCACTTGTCACTTGTTTTATAAATTTGTAAAGCAAGATGATTAGTATTATCTTCAACAGGTAAGACTATGGTAGCTCGAATCCTAGGAAGAATACTGCATATGGTGGGGATTCTACCAACCGACAGGGTAACAGAAGTACAGCGGACTGATTTGGTTGGAGAATTCGTTGGTCATACTGGGCCAAAAACTAGGAGAAAGGTACACCACTTGGCTCTCTGAATTACGCTCTTAGAATCTCTCTCTCTCTCTCTCTCTGTAGAGACAAGTTTGAGTGCTTTACTGTAACAAACTAAGTATAGAAAACTGTACACAGATTAAAGAAGCAGAAGGAGGAATTCTTTTTGTGGATGAGGCATATCGACTGATACCCATGCAGAAGGCAGATGATAAGGACTATGGATTGGAAGCTTTAGAAGAGATTATGTCTGTCATGGACAGTGGAAAAGTTGTTGTCATATTTGCTGGGTATAGTGAACCAATGAAGCGTGTGATTGCTTCTAATGAAGGCTTCTGCAGACGGGTGACCAAGTTTTTTAATTTTAATGACTTCAGTTCAGAAGAACTAGCCAAGATTCTCCATATCAAGATGAACAATCAAGCAGACGATAGCTTGTTGTATGGATTTAAGTTACACCCATCTTGCACTGAAGAAGCCGTGGCATCATTGATACAGAGAGAAACAACAGAAAAGCAGCGGAAGGAGATGAATGGTGGCTTGGTGGATCCAATGCTAGTCAATGCTAGAGAGTTTTTGGACCTCAGGTTAAGTTTCGACTGTATAAACACCGATGAACTTTGCACCCTCACCATAAAGGATTTAGAAGCTGGTCTGCGGCTGTTATCACAATGAGGGGAAGGGATAAATTTAGACTCTAAAAACTCGGTAACCAATCTTTTTGCTAGCATGGTCGGATCATTTCACATTGAATTTCAAAGATTTATATATACTCCGTTACCACTTTGAAGATGAGTTCCAATTACAGCCAAGGACTCGGACGCAGGCATGAGTGGTATGGAGAGCTGGCTGGCCTATATTCAAAGGAGTTGTTTACTACCCTTTAATCTTTTAATTGGAACCTTCACACACTCGAGATCTTCTGGCTGGGGTTCTATTACATTACATTACATACATTGTATTGATTACCATTGATCAATAACTTTCTCTTATGAGATTTTCTTTCTATCATTTGATGGATAGTTAATTCTCCAAGTTTGAATTTGCATTGTTCTTTTCTTCATTCATATGAATAATAAGAAACCGCAAGGTTGCATGAGCTTATTCACTTGTCTTCTACTTCCTTAATTTTCACAATTTCTCTCTCTCTACATTACCAGGTTTACTTTCAAATCCTAGTGCACTTTCTATTCTCATTTGATAACTCGAATACCACTATTTTAGCCTTGCCAGTTGTTGGAAACTGATCTTCTCCATTTAACTTGAAATGAATAGCATTTGTAGTGTAAAACCCAGAAATACTTATTCATTTGCTGGGTTAATCTTAATTCCATCTAAAATAAGTAACCCAGAAAATAAAATAAGTAATGAGAACCGAAATTGAGGCATACATGAGTGTTATTATGAACAACAAAGAGGCATAAATCATATGTAGCATAAACTGCCACTACCAAATTATATCTTTACCATCAGTTTAAAAGAAAAGAAGAAAAAAAAAAAAAAAGAGCCCAGTTTACCTCTCTCTGCTTCAGACGTTTTAAGTGAAACAGCAGAGAAGTAGAGATTCAAATCACCATTTCCAGAATTGAAGACACGTCCAACTTTTTACCAGCATAATGTAAGTTGTAACCATTTATAAATGGGAAAATGCTTTAACCAGAAGGAGTTCCATAAAAGCAAATTTACAAATAGTACATCAGATTATAAAATTACTTTTATTGTAAAATAGATATAGTATATCACATAAAACTATATCAATTTGTAAATTTACTTTTGTGAAATCTCATAAAACTTTTCAAATAAATAATATTAGTCAATAGTCATTGCAAACAAAAGCTTAAGTAAACATGATAACCATATCCAAAACTACTTCGGTACAACTTTTTCAGCACGATTAATACTTGCATATAAGATAAGTACCCAAAATTCACAATACTTGCTAACTTAACCACTTCGAGGCCAAAGCTCTCTTCTTTCTCGTGGTTGCTTGAGTTCCTGAACCAAAGACATACGAGCATGCATTAAATCCAAGCTCATCTTCTTTCTCGTGGTTGCTTGAGTTCCTGAACCAAAGACATACGAGCATGCATTAAATCCAAGCTCATCTTCACCTTAGCTCATTAACATGCATATTTAACTGTATTATTCAGAGAGACCAAAACATATATATATATATATATATTATCTTCTCTGAAGTTGCTCTTGAATCGGACGGCAACATAGCGCAAATACCTCATTCTACCGGTTCCTCCAAATCGCCTTCACACTCCATTTGTCTAATAAATCCACAACAAAAGGCCATCGCATGAGTTGTCATAAGTTGAAGGAGAAAGAGGAGCTGCATGTATGCATGCATGTATGGCAGATTCGATACGAAGCTAATATAAATATATATATATATATATATTTATATAAAAATATAATGATAAAAGAAAAGCTCGCATTTCCTGATACGGCTGGCAGGATGGCCGCAGGAAGCGCACTGACTCTTCTGGAGGTGAAAGCTGCGACGGCCGCACCTCATGCAGAGCGTATGAGTCTTGTTCCTCCTCTTCCCGAAAATTCCTGTTCCTTTACCCTGTTTTGACCAACAGAAACGCAGAAACAGCACCTCATTAATTCGCTGTATGATTGCATATAGAGAGTACGTGAAAAACATAAAAGTAAAAAAAGCTTGGATATATCTCGTCATATACTGCCCCTGGTTTTACAAACAAAAGATTTCGCCTCAGTTCAGTTCTTTTCTTAAGCTTTCTCGGCAGCCAAACAGAGGAAATTATAAGTTACAGGATCAATAACAATTCAAAAAGAAACAGAGATACCATTTTGTGGCAGCTAGCCGGGAAAAGAAACTCCCAAGGAGGGTTTTGAAGAATTTGAAAGCTTAATTAAAATGGCACCGCAGAAGTTAGATTTTTGAGTGCTCTAGATCTTTGACGGTGGAGGTGTTTTTCAGCTTTACTAGCGGCGTACTGTTCAGTAAAATACCCTTAAATTAAACATCATCGGAAATAACAGAATGAAGAGTGTCTTGGCACGTCTTACCCGGTTGGCGGTTAAACGAGTGATACAATGCCACGCGGCTGCGGATCAATACAAGCCTGCAAAGCCAGATATGATGATTGAACTCCTGTTTCCTTCTTTTCAATCGGGCCTGGCTCTATTACATGGGTTAAGGGCCCGGCCATAGTTGGAGGCTGGCCATGTAGAAGAACAGATTGGAGGCCAGCCATGACATTCATTCCAAAGCATTTCCAGGGTGGATATGCAAACATTTGGAGGAGTATTTCTCGCTGTTTGGGGAATAATGGTGGTGGGTACGGTTTTCTTTTACTTCTTACCTGCCAGAAAGCAAAGGCAAAGGCTTAGAAGAGAGTTGAAGTTAATGAATCTTCTAATTAATTAATGTCCTTGTTGCTTGGTACAACAATTTGCCATTCATGTCAAATTAAAGCTGCGTTTTCTTGCCACTTAATTTGAAGTGTGTTATTAGCGGACAAGCGAAGTCTGTTGTGGCGTACTGCCGTGTTTGGTAATTGGCAACACCACCTGGTAATAGGTCTAGAACAGGCAGTTCGGATACTTTGGCTTTCATGTGATGCGGCAAGTGGCCGATCGAAGGACTGATCTCCAAAGAGGGGCAAACAAACCGATCCAGATTTCCTCAACCTTTTATTTTTTATTTTTTATTGGCACTGGGTGTTCAGGAATAGTGCCTCAACTAATTCCGAGAGTACACAGGTCCTCGAAAAGGAGTTTTCCACAAGTACACATTGGGTAATTCAAGAGAAAAATCTCACAATCCAATGACCTATAGAGATTATTTGCACCTAAGGGAATTTGAAACTTAGATCTAGGTTAATTATTTTATCTAAGTTTTTGTGATTTTATATATCTAAATCTTTAAATCTTTAAAGAATGATCAATGAGGCAGGCATGAG
>QEOT01007990.1:1630-12386 GCA_003123785.1 Pterocarya stenoptera
AAGAGGGTGTTAGGAGAAAGAGATGGGAATGTAAAGGAGAAAGTGAGAAAAAGAGAGAAGGTCAGACACGCAAGAAAAAATTTGTCAAAAATCACCATTCTCTAGGGGCACACGGAAAGAGGGATCAGATAAAAGGAAATGACTAGACAACTCCAGGGGACTTCCACTTCTTCTTCAGCTTCTTCAACCTCTCAAATGGGAGAGCCAGCGAGTACATCTTCTCTAGCAAATATATTCAAGATATCCATTGTATAGTGAGAAATGAAAAGCTATGAGAGACTGTAAAATAAGCATATCATAATGAATTTCTCCTCCCCAAACTCCCGTAGACATAGGCTTTATGTTAACTACATAAATCTGTGTCTCCCTATCTTTTACATTCTCAGTATTTATTTTTCATTCACTACCAATATGGATGTAAGCACAATCTCACAGGACCACGCCAGGAGCTCCAAACAAAGTCTATCGAGGCCCAAATCGTCATAGCGAGTTAGAAATGACTGTTTCTCCCATTTCGGCCTCTTATGCGGTATTTGGCATTAACAAAATGTATTTTAAAAATGGTTAAAAATCTATTTATTTTATTTTTTTAATAATAGAAAAATTCTTATTTTTACTTAATGCACAAAAAATAGACCGCGTTGTCACGTAAAATTACTATCAGAATTTCATAAAGTCGTGTGCAATGAAATATAAGATTACGGATTTTTTCAAAATTTAATATGAACAATTGTAAAAGGAATAAAATATAAATATAAATATAATAATATTCATACCTCAATGGGCTTGGATCAACGAAGGGCTAACTTTCCAGTATGTCACTTGTATAATTGGGCAAATATATCAGGTCCGTGTTGTATGCATGCTGCTCTTGCTGTCGGGCTCCCAATAGCATCTCTCCCAATCATTTAAGTATCTTAGTGCAACTGTTAGACTATAAATTTGATATTCAAATGATACAAGCTTGGAACTTTGTAGGTTATTCAAATGTGGATTGGGCTGAAAATGCTGATGATAGAATAAGTATCCCAGGAAGTTGTTTTTATGTAGGTGGAAACTTTATAGCTTGGATGAGAAAAAAACAAAATTCTATTTTCTTGTCTATAGCTGAAGTCGAATATATTGTAGCTGGAAGTTGCTGCACTAAATTTTTATGGATGAAAAAGATGCTTCAAGACTAAAAATTCTCTCAAGAGACTGGCCATTTGTTGTGATAAGTCCAGTCTAATTAATATTTCTAAGAATCCTGTTCAAAATTCTAAGACCAAACACATAAACATTAGACATCATTTCATTAAAGAGTTGGTCGAGTCTAAGATAGTGTGTTCTTGAATCATGTTCCTACTAGCATCAATTGACTGGCCTATTTACTAAACCTTTAGATGGTCTAAGGTTTGAGTTTCTAAGGAAAGTCATAGATGTGCGTGACCTTATGTGCGTGACCTTAATTGATAGGAACACTTGCATGTTCTTGTATTTTCTGCACATCATTAGTCTAGGACATGCATTTCACATATTTTTGTTGTTCTTTATTTTTTTGTTTGGTTGAGTTCATCTCTATTTTTCTGCTTTATTATATAAAACAAAAACAAACCAAAAAAGATTAAAAATAAAAAAAATTATAACCAAAAAGGTGAAAAAGGAAAAGACCATTTTTGTCTTGCCAAGTCAAGAGAACTCGGACCCTCACACTTGTCCATACTTAGAGTTGGAACATCTTTTTTTCTTTTATTTTTCACAATTTGAGTGTAGATCCCATGACTCATTTTTTCAAAGTTATATTCTAGTGGAATGTGAGGAACTTATTTTCCACATTTTATTAATTATGTATGTTCCATAAAGTGATGGGAACTAAGGCGGGCCTTGTCATAAAGAATTTTTGCAAGTTTCAGATGAACCAATTACAAGATCAAGAGCTAAGAAAATCAAAGAAGCAATGTAAGGATTGATGCAATCCTCACGGGACTAGTCAAGCAAGAGCCCAATAGTCAAAATAGGCTTGAAGAATGAAGATCCAATTTTGATTCATTTGATACAAGCTATGAAAGAGGGCAATAATATGACTTAAAGGCCTTGGGCACTTGAAGGATTTCAGATTGTTTAAATCATTTAAATGAATTATTTTATTAGTTTAGAATAATTGGGCTTTATGATATTTGCTCACATGTCTTATTTTTATGAATTAGGGTTTTTGGGATGACCTTGTATTTTGGCCAATGGCTTATTTGGAAAATTACAATTTTAGGAACCAGGGTTTTGAAGAGAGGTACTGTAGCGCAGCACTATTCACGTCCGAATCGCTGTAGCCGCACTGTTCACTGTAGCCGAAACACTATAGCATCTCACTATTCATCCAGGGATATTTTTGGAACAAAGGAGTTTATTTTGGGCTAAAGTTTCAATTAGGTTTGGGTTTAAATACTCTTTGTAGCCTCATTTTAATGAGTTTATGAAATTTGATGATTTATTCATTGTGAGTTGAGTTTTACTCTTCTTGTTCTTAATTGAACTTTTGAACTTATCAAAGGTAAATCACAACCTTTGTGGTGTTCCTCCTTGTAATCTGGGTTCTTGAGACGAGTTCTTCAACGGGTCTAGATTTTAATATAATCTAGGTTCTTGAAACGAGTTCTCTTCGGGTCTAGATTCTCCATCCATTGACTTGAATTTGGCTTTCTTGGGTAAGTTTTCAATTTGATTGTGGGTTCAAGGGATTTTCTTCCTGAGGGTTCATATCATTTGGTATTCAGAACTCGGTTTCCAATCAGGTCTGATTCTATCTTTTAATTCTTGCATCTTTAAATTTAATTCTAGAGTTTCATTGTTCTAGGGTTGCCAAAAAAAAAAAAAAAAATACAAATAAAAAGTACGCTTCTAAAATTCTTAGGGTTTTGGGTTTGGCTGAAATTTGCATCTCCTAGGGTTTCAAAATTCTAGGGTTTCTTGCATCTCTATGTTTGTCAATTGCTTGGAGTGTCGTTCCAATGATTCTCTTATATTTCATTGTCAATTCTTGTATGCTTGAATTCAATTGCTTAATTTTCAATTGAATATTGTTGTTTGTGATTGAATTAGAGTAAGAAAAGAAAAGAAAGGAAAAGAAAAGAAAAGAAAAGGAAATTTTGAAAAAAAAAATTCGAAAAAAAGAAAAAAAAAGAAAAGAAAAGGGTAGCATTCTTATATGTTGCTACATAATTACAGCAAAGAGAAAGAAAGATATTTGTTGATTGAGCTTTATCATCAAAGGGGTTGAAAACATCTTTCTAGTGGGGATCTTGTTTTACCATTACTCTTTCCCTCATATAAATTCCTTGAGTCTCGTGTCATTTTATTCATTTCTTATTTCTTGTTCTTGTTTCTTGCATCTATATTACTGGTTGGAATAATACAAGGTTGTATTATCTTGATTTAGTTCAACTAGTTCTAAAAGAACTTGAGCAAAAAAACTATTGAGGTAAAAGGCAAGAGAGTGTGAGACTATTATCAGGAAAAAACCAATTAAGAGTGAAACACGAGTGGAGTGTCATTATTCGAGAGGAAACACGTAAGAGTGTGTGAGGTTTTCTACTAACATTCTTTTTGTAGAGCACATTATGATGTCTCATAGGAGTGACTAATCACCAAAGGGGATGGCAGATAATTCATCTTTTGTGTTGTAAGCCAAGCAACAACAGTTTGAGAGGTTTAACTTGGTGTTGGGTGAAGTGAAGGATAGGATGGATCAACGAGAAGTCCTGATCAGAAATTTGCAAGGTGGGAGAGATAGGAGGCGACGTGAGTCTAGTATTGAGATTGGGTATAAGAATGAAGAGTATAGGAAGTCTCTTGTTGTTAGGCGTGCTCTCAATACACAAATTAGGATATATGATACAGAGTAGCAGAGAGAGAACATTTTTCATACTAGATGCCACATCAATAATAAGGTATGTAATATTATCATTGATGTGAAGAGTTGTATTAATTTGGCTAGCACTACTTTAGTTAAGAAATTGAGTTTATCTACATTGAAACACCTTAGACCATACAAGTTGCAGTGGTTGAGTGATTGTGGGGAGGTTAGGGTAAATAAGCAAGTGCTAGTTTCTTTTTCCCTTGGGAAATACCAGGATATGGTGCTTTGTGATTTAGTGCCTATGCATGCTAGCCATATTTTGTTGGGGAGGCCGTGGCAATATGATAGGAAGGTGATCCATGATGAGTTAAGGAACATGTACAGTTTTGAAAAAGATGGAAAAACACTCAAATTTGCTCCTTTAGTTCCAACACAGGTCTATGGGGACCAACTGAAACTGAAAAGTGAGGTTACTCAAAAAAGAAGGAGTGAAAGTGAGAGTGATCTAAAAAGCAAGAGTGAAAGTGAGATTGAGCTAAATAGTAAAAGTGAATGTGAGATTGAGAAAAAAAAAGAAATAGTGAAACCTCAAGAAAAAGAGAGAATGAGTTGAAAAACAATTGTGAGGTCGAGAGTTCAAAAAAAGAGGAGAGTGAAGGAAAAAAGAGAGTAAAAAGGAAAAAGAGAGTGAGAGGAAAAAAGAGAATGAGATCAAAACATCAAAAGAAAGAGAAAGTGAAAAAGAATATAGAGAGGTGGCTGAGAGTCATGAAAAAAGAGTTGAGGCATGGGAGAAAAAAGAAGGAGAGATTGTAGAGAGAAACGGAAAAATAAAAGTGAGATCTTATGCTAAGGCAAGCTTTTATACTAACGAATTTAACGACTATTTGCCTAGTGTTGTTTCTTTATTGCAGGGATATAAGGTCATGATTCCTAGCAGTGCGTTTAGCAGATTGCCACCTATTAGAGAGATAGAACATTACATTAATTTTGTGTGAAGTGCGACAATCCCTACTCAACATTTCTTTGAAGAACATGAGTCATTGAAGCACTTAAAAGGACAAGGTAAGTTGAATAGAATGCATGCCAAGTGGGTGCAATTCATTAAGACATTTCCTCATGTAATCAAATATACAGAAGGTAAGGAAAATCTTGTGGTTGATGCCTTAGCAAGAAGGTATGTCCTTGTCTTCATTTTGGATGCAAAGTTGTTGAGATTTGAATATGATATTGTAACACCCCCTTCCCGTAGGCTAGGTGTGTCACGTAATTTTTCATGAAAATAATCCCGGCAAAAGATTCTCTAAATTTTTATGATTAAAAACAAAGATACTGAAATTTATTATGAAATAAAAATGTCTCATAAAATTGTCTTCCAAAAACATTAAATGAATAAACTGAATAACTTCATGTCATAAAAGACATGTTTTATTTTAGAAAGTCTGAACTAAAAATAAATAAATAAACGCTCCTTTTACTCCTGGCCTGCCTGCTCGTAATCATCATCTTCACCTGGGTGGTTAAAAACATGAAAATAAACTAAAATGAGTCGATGACTCAGTAAGAAAATCCATCACAACGTAAACGTAATAAACATAAGATTTTTATAAGAACTTTCATGCTGAGAACTTAAAATAAATAAATTCATGACTGATCATGCTAATGCTCATGCAATATATGACTGATTATGCTGAGCTAACTGACTGATTTATCTGACTTATTTGACTGGTTTATCTGACTGGCCAACACACTTAACCCTGTGTGTAAGGTTGTGCACCAGTCCCACATCCCGCTGCAGCAAGGGGAACTGCTGATAGTATTCTAACATACTATGGTGGACCACGACTGAGTTCGTGGCTTGCACACCACCCTGAACTGAACTGCATTGGTACCATGCATCTGAATGGCCATATATTAACTGATCTGAACTTATCTTACACTTGAACTTAAGATAGCTTACGTGTCTTATGACCATGAGATGCATGACATAATATATACATAATTATAATTTCTGAATCTAAACATGATGCGGAATGACATGATCGTGTGCTATGCTAGATGACATGCTTGCACATGACATGAGTGATACATAAAAATTGGCTATCAATGAACTGGCTTGAATAATATTTATATATAAGCTGATCTGTGATGATCCTAATTTGTGAACAAATTACTTACCTCGCTGCGTTTCTTCTTGAATAAAACTTTGTAACTTGCGACCTATATACAAATAAATAACTATCACTAAATTGTTGGAAATAATTAAATACTATATCTTATTTAACTAAATTTGGAAATCTAAAGATAATCTACAACTATTTTGTTTAACACTAAAATCAATAAATCTTGATATTTTAAATTATTTAAAATACTAATAACATTTTATAATTTAGTAAAACACTTGAGCTATTCTAAATAAGTCATAAACTTAATTTCTTAAAATAGTTTTCCTTTCTTAACATAATTATTCAATCTTATAGAAATCTAATAAATATTAATATTATTTAAGATACTCTTAACATATTTCTTAATTTTCTTATTTAAAGTATCTATACTAATTTTTATTAAAATTCTATTAAATAGATAAAAGAAATCTTACTAAAATATTAGGCTCAATAATCTACTTTAAAATCTAATTTAAATTCTTTAAACATTTTCTTATAAAATAAATATTAGACTAATATATATATTTAAATAAAATATGACTCCTCTTTGAAATATTAAGTCTAATAAAATCACTAAAATATGCTTGAAATATTATAAAATCGGCCCAATTTAAATTACAAGTTTTAACATAGTATATGTCTAATTAACCTCAACTTAGCCCACAAAGGAAAAGCCCAACATAATTAAATCAAGGCCTGAAACACTTTTAAAACCCAAGCTAAACCATAAAGCCCATCAGATTTAAATCAAGGCCCGAAACACACTAAACACCAGCTAAACAATTGAGCCCATCATACATAGGGCCCAAGGCCCGTTTGTGAAACTCATGTGATGCTCATATACACGGCAGAAGCAAAGAATGGTGCCGGGCAAGTGAAACACAGTGCCCGTGCGAGAGAAACAGAGCTCACCGAGAGGGAGGGCTGAGGCGATGGCGGCTGGGAGTGACCGGCTACGCGACTGGGGGTTTCTCTGAGGTGGTGCGACGCCGAGTGAGAGAGAAAGAGAGAGTTAGAGAGAAATCGCTATAAACCGAAACAAGAGAGAGATAGAAAAAGACTGGTGGCTGCCGAGGCCTTACCGGAAAAGGAGTGGCTCGACGGGGGCTATGGGTCGGCGGCTTCTGTGGTGGTCCGAGGGGGTCTCGGCGCCTCAAAAGGTGGCTCTCGGGTAAGTGGGTTTTTTTCTCTGTTTAAAAGCTCAACTCTGGTTTGTGTGGGTTTGCCGATGGATAGAAAACTGTGAAGAGAAAAAGGAATTTAAAGTAGGGTTTTAGACGAGAGACTTGGTCTTTCATTAGAAGCTAAGAGACGTACGTGCGTAGAACTATACTCGGCGACCGAGTTGAATTTTTCCACTAAAGTTGTTAGCGAAAAACACTGAGAAGAAAACAGAGGCTAATCTTGAGGTGGGTTCGGCTGACTAGAGGGAAGAAAGAAAACTTTAAATTTCAAATAAAATCTAGAATTTGAAATCTGATACACGTAGGAAACCTCATTGAAATGAAACTCTATCAAATTTAAATAACAACTATAATAGAAAATATATATAAAGATAAGGTAATTATTAATTCTAATAAAACTATAGTCATAATAATTTAAATCTAAATAAAAGCTAGGAAATAATTACTTATATACCCTATAGTCGAAACTGGTATGTTACAAATCTCCCCCCCTAAAAGAAAATCTCGTCCTCGAGATGAAACGTACCTTGATTTAAATAAGTCGGGGTATTTCTCCCTCATGTCTTCTTCGAGTTCCCAAGTGGCTTCTCTCTCGTTGTGGTGACTCCAAAGTACTTTAACCATTGGAATGGTTCTGCGTCGTAGCACTTGGGCTTCCTGTGCTAAAATTCTCACCGGAACTTCTTCATAGCTGAGGTCGTCTCGAATCTGAAGTGGCTCATACTCCAAAACATGAGTAGGATCTGGGGCATACTTCCGTAGCATAGAAACATGAAACACGTTATGCACTGCTGATAAGTGAGGTGGAAGTGCTAGTCTGTAGGCTGTGGCACCTATTCTTTCTAAGATCTCAAAGGGGCCAATGAATCTCGGGCTCAGCTTCCCCTTTTTGCCAAAACGCATTATCCCTTTCATCGGTGCAACTTTCAAGAACACTTTATCTTCTATATCGAACTCTAATTCTCGTCGTCTCTGATTCGCATATTTCTTCTGTCGCTCCTGAGCTATGGCGAGCTTCTTTCTGATAATTGATATCTTCTCACACATGTCTTGTATAATCTCTTGTCCCAAAATCCTCCTCTCTCCTACTTCATCCCAGTAGAGTGGTGATCTACACTTACGCCCATAGAGAACTTCATACGGTGCTGCCTGAATACTTTCCTGATAACTGTTATTATAAGCGAACTCAATCAGGGGCAGATACTTAATCCAACTACCCTTAAATTCTATCACGCACGCTCTAAGCATATCTTCTAGGATCTGAATCGTTCTCTCTGATTGACCATCTGTCTGAGGATGAAATGCCGTGCTGTAGGTCAACTGAGTTCCCAACTCCTTCTGTACCTTCCTCCAGAAAACTGAAGTGAAACGGGTATCTCTGTCTGAGATGATCTTAGATGGTATCCCATGTAATCTGACAATCTCTCTAACGTACAATTCTGCCAGTCTATCCACAGAGTACGTCATCTGAATGGGAATAAAATGGGCTGATTTTGATAGTCGATCGACAATCACCCATGCTGCATCTTGACCTCCTATTGCTTTCGGAAACCCTGAAACAAAATCCATTCCGATCTCATCCCAAGTCCACACTGGTATAGGAAGTGGCTGCAGTGTACCTGAGGGTCTCTGATGCTCTGCCTTGACTTGTTGACATGTCAGACACTGTGCTACATATGCCACTATCTCTCGCTTCATCCCACTCCACCAATAGTGTTGTTTCAGATCCCGATACATCTTAGTGCTCCCCGGATGAACTGTGTAGAGTGAACGATGAGCTTCTCTCAAGATCAAATCTTTGATTCCTCTATCCTTGGGTACACACAATCTTCCTCTAAATCTCAAAGTACCATCATCTGACACTGAAAAATCAGGTCTCTTACCTTCAGCTATTTCCCCTTTAATCTTCATCAATTCCATATCACTAGCTTGAGCGACTTTAATTTGATCTATCAACGTTGAACCTAGTGTCAAACTATTCATCTTAGCTTGAGTGTCCCGGATTACCTCAATGCCAGCTCGCTCCATGTCTAGTAGTAAATGCTTCTGAGGAGTAAACATCGTAGCCAAAGTGCTAGAGGATGACTTTCGACTAAGTGCATCTGCCACAACGTTTGCCTTACCAGGATGGTAGTTAATATTGCAGTCATAGTCTTTCAGAAGTTCCAACCATCTTCGTTGTCTCATATTCAGCTCTTTCTGTGTGAAGAAATATTTCAGACTCTTATGATCGGTATAAATCTCACACTTTTCTCCATAAAGATAATGTCTCCATATCTTCAAGGCAAAGACTACTGCTGCAAGCTCCAGATCATGGGTCGGGTAATTCTGTTCATAACTCTTAAGTTGTCGGGAGGCGTATGAAATAACCTTCCCATTCTGCATTAACACACAACCTAACCCCTTTAGTGAAGCGTCACTGTATATAACAAATCCTCCATCTCCCGAAGGAACTGCAAGAACTGGTGCTGTCACTAACCTTTTCTTCAATTCTTGGAAACTGTCTTCACACTCATCTGTCCATATGTACTTCTCCTCCTTTCTTGTCAACTTTGTCATCGGAGCTGCAATACTCGAAAAGCCCTCAATAAATCTTCTATAGTAACCAGCGAGGCCTAAGAAACTTCGTACCTCACCGACATTACCAGGCTTGGCCCACTTTACCACTGCCTCAACCTTTGCTGGGTCCACTGAAATTCCTTTTGCTGATACCACGTGTCCCAAAAAGGAAATCTCATGCAACCAAAACTCGCATTTCTTAAACTTTGCATACAACTTCTTTTCTCTTAGTGTCTGAAGGGCAATCCTCAAGTGTTCTTCATGCTTTGCAATACTCCGAGAATAAATGAGAATATCGTCAATAAAAACTATCACAAACTGGTCCAAATAATTCTTGAATACCCTATTCATAAGATCCATGAAAGTGCGGGGGCATTAGTTAGACCAAACGGCATAACAAGAAATTCATAGTGTCCATATCGTGTTCGAAAAGCCGTCTTCTGCACATCTGTCTCCTTAACTTTCAACTGGTGGTATCCGGATCGCAAATCTATCTTCGAAAAGACTTGAGCTCCCTGAAGTTGANAACTGAAGTTGATCAATTAAGTCGTCTATCCGGGGTAGAGGGTATCTGTTCTTGATAGTTACTTTATTTAACTCCCTGTAGTCAATACATAACCGCATAGACCCATCTTTCTTCTTCACAAAAAGAACAGGTGCACCCCATGGAGAAACACTGGGGCGTATAAAACCTTTCTCTAGCAACTCCTGTAATTGATCCTTGAGTTCTCTCAACTCAACTGGAGCCATGCGATAGAGTGCCTTAGATATAGGCGCCGTTTCTGGAGTGAGATCAATCACAAACTCAACTTCTCTATCCTGAGGTACTCCCGGAAGGTCTTCAGGAAATACATCTATAAAATCTCTAACTACTTTTATGTTCTCAAACTTGAGTCCATCTTTTGGTGGTGAAATCAAACTCGCCAGGAATCCCTTGCACCCTTGTCTCAAAAGTCGGGTGGCCTGCAAAGCTGAGATTACACGAGGAGGGGAAGTTTCTCGTACTGACTGAAAAC
>QEOT01007994.1:0-48979 GCA_003123785.1 Pterocarya stenoptera
CGGCTGTACGGTGGCAATGCGTATGTACATGGTGGTGAATGAAAAATAAGTGTTGAGAAAGTAAAGAGAGATAGACACCAAGATTTACGTGATTCGGCATTAGGCTTACGTCCACGGAGGTTTGGGGAGAAGAGTTTTCACTATAATATATTTGTTTACAGTCTCACATGGTCTCTCCTATCTCACTGTACAAAGATTGCTAGTGGTCTGCTGGTTGAATAAATTCTTCCTGGAGCTTGCTGTAAGTTGAAGAAGAAGTTGAAGATATGATCGAGAGATAGTTGTTTGTCATCTGGCCAAAGGCTTTTTATATCTTCTTGTTGTGTGTGCCAGTCTGGAGTGATGGGGCCTGACCCATTTGCGTGTGTCAGCTTTCATTTTCTTCCTACTTTCTCTCTGACATACTCTGAAGCCTCTTGCCATGAGGTGACTTGTCTCTTGACGTGTTTGACTTGCTCTCCTTTGCCTTTGACACTTGCATGCTCTCATATTCCTCCTTATCTCTTTCTTGTTTCCCCTCTTGTCTCTAGTGGTGGCCTGGTGGGCTAGGCCTAACTATGGGCTATGGTATTTTATCCCTCCCAATGGGCTCTCCCTGCGGGCTTTCCCAGCGAGCTTTTCCAACGGGCTCTCCCCGCGAGCTCTTTCAAAAGGGCTCTCCCTGCGGGCACACCTGACAGATTCTCCGAGCGGACTCACCCGGTGGATTCTCCCCCTGGCTCTCCCGGTGGACTTCCCCAGCGGGCAAGCACAGACTCCCCCTAACCGATAACAACTCCCGGTTTATCTCTCTCAAAACTTATGTGAATTTTGTTTCTACGAACGAAGTTATTTCTTGGGCTCGGAATGGTAAATGCTGGCAATATGGGCTATCCGAGCATCGCTCGGGCGTCCCAATATGGCTCCATTGAAACAGATCTATGGGCACTAATGCCAGTCTTCTTGGCACAAACAAGCATCTCCTTCA
Source organism: Pterocarya stenoptera (assembly GCA_003123785.1). Classification (NCBI taxonomy): domain Eukaryota; kingdom Viridiplantae; phylum Streptophyta; class Magnoliopsida; order Fagales; family Juglandaceae; genus Pterocarya; species Pterocarya stenoptera. The sequence goes on from QEOT01007994.1 coordinate 968, forward strand.
TATAAGTCCAATCTCTTGATTGGTCACGATGCATTGGCTAAGGACCAAAGCCTCGAGCTCTGCCCGAACAACAGCCAGTTGGAACACAAGTCTCTCAACTTGCCGACCATTGTGCCAGGTTGCTGCCTGCGATGCATTGGCTAAGGAATCATAGCCCTCAAGTTCTTCCTTAAACAACAGCCAGTCGGAACACAAGTCAATCCCTTGACTGGACTTGCTGACCTTTGCGGGGTACAAGCCCAGTCTTTTGATTGGCCACGATGCATTGGCTAAGGACCAGAGCCCCGAGCTTCGCCTCCCGCCACATCCGAGCTTCACGTTCGCAGCATACGCGGTCGAGCTAGCCTCCCGCCACATCCGAGCTCTGCACTCATAGCATACACGGTCGAGCTAACCTCCTGCCACCTCCGAGCTCTGCGCTCGCATCATATGCGGTCAAGCCAGCCTCTTGCCACATCCGAGCTCCTTGCTCGCATCATACGCGGTCAAATACATCCCCCGCCTAAATTCACCTCTAGAGGCATTTATTACTTAACACAAGTAGATTATTTTGTTTTCTTGTTGACGACCTATGTTGCATATTTTATCTTAAAGATTCTCAATGATGTTTTGTTAGAACTAATTGCCCTTAAGAATCGCGGGCTTTTGTGGAGAGATAAAATACCATAGCCCATAGTTGGGCCCAGGCCACCAGACCACCATTAGAGACAAGAAGGGAAACAAGAAAGAGACAAGGAGGGACATGAGAGCATGCAAGTGTCAGAGGCGAAGGAAAGCAAGTCAGACACGCCAAGGGACAAGTCACCTCATGGCAGGAGGCTTCAGAGCATGTCAGAGGAAAAGTAGGAAGAAAAGGGAAGTTGACACACGCAAAAGGGTTGGGTCCCGTCACTCTAGACTGGCACACGCAACAAGGAGATATAAAAAGTCTTCAACCAGATGACAAACAACTCTCTCGATCATATCTTCAACTTCTTCTTCAACCTACAACAAGCTCCAGTAAGAATTATTCAGCCAGCAGACCAACAGTGAGATAGGAGAGACCACGTGAGACTGTAAACAAATATATTATAGTGGAAACTCTCCTCCCCAAACCTCCGTGGACGTAGGCATAGTGCCGAACCATATAAATCTTGATATCCATCTCTCTTTATTTTCTCAGTACTTATTTTTCATTCACCGCCATGGACATGCTCATTGCCACCCTAGAGTCGTACCGGAATACTGCCGGGGGCTCCAAACAACACCACTTAAGGCCCAGTCAACTCAGTGGGCCGGGAATGACTCTTTCTCTCCCTCCGGCCTATTGTGCGATTTTTACAGCATTAACACCACCTACACTCATCACTTAATATGGGCTATCACAATGTGTGGTGTGCAGACTTTACTCAATAGTAGTAGCGGCCTGAATAATTTTTAATCAATGGAGTTAAAAAAAGTCTCGGGCATGCTTACCTCAGTTTTGGGGGATTTGGTCGTAGAATCCAAATATTTTTGTGCATTCCAGGATTATAAGTTTAAATCCATGAGCTTGTTGTTTAAAACGTTGTTATTGAATATGCCAGCAACTGATAGGATTGTTAGATTATTTTCGAAGCAGAAACATGGAAGCAAATCTGATACCCAGTCTTGTTATGATATAATGACGTGTTTGTTTTTTGTTGGAGTCTTTCTACTTGCAAATTGGTATGGAGGGCACACCCTCTCCACTGTTGACATAACAAGAGCTACTTTGTAAAACAATTTAAAAATTTTTTTTTTTTTTTTGATAAGTTGAATTTTAAAAACTTGAAGTTGATTTTATTTCAATTTGACATGTTAGCAGTTAGCACTGTGAGGTTGTGTGGGGCAAATTACATTTTTTCCTTTTGGGATAGCTGCCTTGGTACAATTTTAAAATGAGGGTGATTGATAAAATGGAACATCACTCTTGGTGGACCGGTGCTGCATGTGCAAGAGTAGTGGCTAACACTTGATCGCCTAATAATTCGCTACTTGCTTGTTCAGGATAAATGGTTTTTTGTATATATGATTTTTGGTGTTCATGGGCAATACCTCAGAAAGTAATTGAGATGTACTTAACTGGATTAGTCTATTTTGAAAGCATAGAGGCGGTTCCATTTGGAAAGCAGCCCTTATTGCCTTTTGAAGACAATATTGAGAGAGAGGAAAAATATTCGTTCTCTTTAGTTAAAATCTTTATTGCTGAAGTATTGTATGATTAACTACTTGAGATTTTCGAATGTAAGTTTGCAGAAGGATTCTCTGAATAATGCTTGAATACATTAGTCACCTTTATTACTTATAAAAATTAGGGTATATAGATAATGGAAAATGATAAAGCTACCAAGAAGTTCTACCAATGATGTCTACCGAATTGTGTTTTTTTTTTTTTTTACTTAATGATTAAGAAAATGTTTTTTAATGAGTTTGTGAATTTTGTTTTCAAAAAATGTTTGAAGGGATTTAAAAAATGTTTGAAAAAAAAAAGTAAAGTGAAATTTGCACTTTTGGTAGAAAATCTCGGTAGAGATTCTCGATGGATGTAGCAGCGTCCATAGAAAATTATTTCCATAATTTTATTTTTATTTTTACCTTATTTTTTAGTTGTTATTTTTTTTAACTTGAGAAAAAACTTAAGGTAACTACAAAAATTACTTCACTAATTTTGTTACTGGGAAGAGTAATTTGTTGTTTTTATCAAGGACATTCACCAAGATAGTCAAATAAGTCAATTCTAAAGGCCTTACTCCTCTCAAGCTTGTGCACCAATCTATATTTGTTTATCTAATAATTTGGCTGCTACCATAATAGTGCTCTCAAATAAATATTCAGCATTGTTTCTTGAGTTCCTTTTCCATCAAAGAAGATTTTAATTTTTATTGTTGTTTAGGTTGCATATGAATAAAGAGAACCAGTTCATGAAATGGTTTTTTTTTTCGATCAAAAAAATGTTTTTTGTTGCTTGGATCTCTCTCTCTTTCATGTGCGTGCACAGGAAGTATACAAAGAGAACATCTAGTTACAAGTTTGGAACTAGATATGTATATGAGGAAATAATTAAAACTAGCCTTATTGAGCACCATAACAGAAGCCCACAAGAATAAGGTGTGAAAGAAAAAACATCTAAGATCATCCAATGAGCATTCCCGATCTTCAAAGCTCCGACCATTCCTTTCTAGCCAAATACACCACACGAGACATATATGAATCCATATTCCACACATCAGCAATTTGATGATTAACCTATAGATCTCTCCAACTAGCAAGAAATCCACCACCCTCATGGCATTACCCACACGTCTGATTCTGCTCTAAATCTCATCCCATAGGGACCTGGCTGCCTCACAGTGAAGTAATAAATGGTCCACAGTTTCACCACTTTTTTTAACACAGCACCAATCCATAGCAATAAACTCAATCCTCCTCAGGTTGCCCATAATCAAGATCTTCCTAAAAGAAGCAGTCCAAACAAAGAAGACAACCTTGTAAGGCACCTTTCTCTACCGCATGCACTACCAAGGAAAGAAGTTGTGGTTCTGACATGTCAAAGCCTTGTACAGGGATTGAACTGTGAATTTCATATTCCTGGAATGAGTCTAAGTCATCTTATCTACTTCAACACTACCAATTCTCGAAGTGTACATCAAGCTGAGAAGTTTGGATATAACATCAATTTCTCAATCTTGAGCCGTTCTAAAGTGAACATTCCACTGAAAGACCCACTAGAGCTGTCCAAAAGATCCGCCACCATGACCTCCTAATGATACGCAATCCGGAAGAGGGCAGGAAATACTACCATCTTACCATGTGGTATATGAAGCACTATCAGATTTCATCTCATTTATGTGCTGCTTTATTAAAATAAAGATAAAGCAGCATCAATTAATTGCTTTTAGTCTGGGTAGTCCGATAAAGATGAAAGTGATATTCTCTGCTCTGTTTCCATGTAATATTCTTACCAAGCATGCAAGTTTCCTGTAATATTCATATTTCAAATAGCCATGAATGCATTTTCTGTGTGGAAATCTTTGTATATGCTTCCTAGTACTTCCTCTGAAAGTTAATGCTATTTTCCCATAGGAGCCAGTTGCTTTCATGGGTGGGATGTTTGCGGGTCTTTTAAGGCTTGATTTGAAAGAAGAGCCACTCAAAGAATGGATTGCGAGGACTGTGGAATCCTCTGGAGTTACTGAGGAAGAAATTGATGCTGAGGGGTCAAAACCAGAAGAAGTCCCACAACAAATTGAAATTGAATGATATAATTACCTTGGTTTTTACCGCAAAACCAGACACACTTGTTGATTATACTCGGTATTTAACTACAATACAACATTAGTCATTCGAATCTGTCTTGTATGATATAATCTGAGATGTCTGGCTTTGAAGTCCGTTCACCCTTCTCTTTCCCTCGGTTCTGTAATCTGTATTCCCAATTAAAATTAGCTGAGGAATATATGAAGGAAATATCTTCTTCTTCAGACCGGATGCGGTGTAAAGCAGGCCACCCATTACTTTCCAAGCTAGAGCTCACCGCACAGTATTATTGCCCCCAGTCTCACTATATTTCTTCCCAGTTCAAATCCATATTTGTTGCTGTTATCGGCTTCGTCGCTTCTGCCATTGCTCAGCCTGGCTCCGTGACACCCATGCTAAGAGGTAAATGGCCAACAAATGGAAGTTTCCAATTATGAGCAAGATGTGTTCTGCACACGCTATACTTTTATCTTATTATAATGAGGTGATATTTTTTTAGAGAACTGTTACAAACACAAAGAAATTACACAAAATAAACTTATAAACTGATATGATTTTATGGAATCCGTTCGATCTATTTTATAATGAAAGTAATTTTACAATCTGACATATCATATCAAACCACATAAGTTTGTGAGTTTATTTTTGTATAATCTACTTTTGTGTAATCACTTTGTAGTTAAAGTATTTTTTATTTTATTTTTTTTATCAACGTTTGAATTTTCCTTTAAAAAAATATAGGATGATCCAAAGATGATGAAAGTCATATTTATGAAAGGGTGATGGATGTGTGGTAGCAGCATTATTTGTAGTATAAGTATTACGACAAACATTCACTTGATAAAGCTATTCCTGTAGATCCAAAATCTTCCTACCAATGAAAACATTATCAAATCCCCGATATACTACTTATAAACAAAACATAATGACTGAAAATATATATCTTTTTTATCCAATAACAGGAAGAACCGTAAGGGTTTGAGATCAATGGGTCTCTTAAGGACCGGAGTGTCTCTAGTACAATAGTTTTTCATATACTCCATTGCTAGTGCCCAAGGCGAGTAAGACGGATACAAAGTGCTCGAAACTTTGGTGAGCTACGGGGAAGTGGAAGGTACTTGCCTGGGGGCGAGCACCTTGAGAGCAACGTGGAAAGGAAAAGTGTTTGCTTCCATCCAAGTACCATGGGAGGGAAAATAACTCATATCCAGGATGAGCACTTTGGGAGCAATGCAAAAAGGTGAATTGCTCATACCCCCAAGCGAGCACCACAAGGAGTAAATGTGCTCGTGACCACAGTGAGCGATAGGAAAATTATGATTGCTCATACCCTAGGTGAGCTTCACAGGGAGTTAAAGTACTCGCAACCATGGCGAACAACGGGCAAATGAAAAGTTCGTAGCCAAGGAGAGCAATTCGGGAGACATAATGCTCGCTCGAGGCGAGCACCATTGGAGGCAACGACTTCTTAGCTTGGCAAGCACTGCGACGGCATAGTCCTCGCCTTGCCTAGGACCTTGGGAGACAAAGTGCTAGTCTTCTAGGCAAGTATCACGAGAGATAAAGTGCTCGTATCCTAGCTGAGTAACACGAGAAGCTTTGTAGGTTTGGGGGTCTCCCTTCCCATTTTCTTCTTCTTCTTCTTTTTTTTTTTTTTTTTCTTTTTTTTTTCTTTTTTTTTTCTTTTTTCTTTTATATTTTAACAATTTTTGTTTTATGAATTTTGAAAATAAGTAAAAATAGTTTGATACGTGGCGAGCTCACAATGACACGTGTTATCCGTTAAATGAGATTGATGGAAAATGTAATGGAAGGATCTCGTCTAACTTGTTAATCAATTAAAGAAAAAAGCCGTATGAAGCTCACTGCAAAGGGAAATAAGTTACCATCTTCCTACTATTTAATTATTTTTTTTATATTTAATATTTTTTATTTTTTAATTTTACTTAATGATTAAAGAAGTGACTATTAGTAAAATTATATATATATTAAATTTTTTTTTAATAATTAAGGATGTTAAAAAAATACTTAAAAGAAAATGATAAAAAAATAAATACACTATAAATAGTAAATAGATAGTAAAATTATCACTATCCAAATAAAGTATTTCTAATAATATTGTAATTTTTCATGTTTTATAAATAAAAATGTAAATGTAAGAAATATAAAAAAAAAATTAGGAAAAATAAAAAAATAATAACAAATGTTTAGGTAGATGAATAGTACAAAAAAAATGATCTTATTAGCTTCCCTTATTAACTATAAAAAGAAATATCTAATATACATCTTATTTTAAAGCATTGTTAATGTAAGTTTGCAAAATAGATAAACATTGGTACTGCTGAACTCCAAGTTTGCTTGCTTTTGACTAAATTTATGCAAGAAAATATATATCGAAAGTGAACCAGCGAGAGATTACAAGCAGCCTATGCTCTCCTTACCATTTGTCTGAGTTCTTTGTGCGGTGCAAACTTTCTCCTCTCCGCTCTATTATTGTCCTTTCTTTTTCTTCTTCCAGGTAAGCTGTTCTCTCCTTTCATTTTCATACATCCAATTGTATTGTTGATTTGTTTTATTTATTTTTCAATCTTCTGTTTTGGCAGTATCAGACCCGTCTTCTTTCACTCTAACCCTATGTTTGGTTCCCGAGAAAACTTTAGGATATCAGAAATTTCGCATATTTTTTCTGTCTTTGCTTCCTTTTTATACCCTAAACACGAACTCGTCTTGTTTTTTTTTTTTTTACTTTATTTTTATTTTTATTTTTATTTTATGCTGGTGACGGAATTTAATTAAATTGTTCCCGTTTATCCGAGACGGCAGAGGAAAAACGGATTTGAAAAGATAAGTAAGTTTGATGGGCAAAGGGTTAGGATTTTTCTCTCAAGTTGTCTTTTTTACTGTAATATTCACATAAATGTGGGGAGAACGTTGTGCTTTTTGTTTTTCCCTTCTTGAACGGAGAGTTTGAAATTGTATGTGTATAGGCAAAAAAAGGGAGGAGCAACAAAAGTGAGTTTGGGGGACAAGATCATGGAAGGAAAGCAGAAGTCTTAGGTTCTAGCAATATATAGTTATGTGGTTGTTCTTATAAAAAATATATATATATAAATATATATAGTTATGTGGTTGCAAATATAAATCCAAGTCTAATTCGTAATAAAGGTAATTGTGATGAATCTTTAATTAAAAAAAGATAAAAAGAACTTAAGAAAACAATGATTAGTCTTTCTTATTGACCAAAAAAAAAAAAAGAAGATTAGTCTTGTAAAATGGTTAATATTCTATTGAAATGTTATGATACATGTACTATTTATCTTAACCTAATGATGCTTATTTTCTTATGTGTATACAACATAGGTAAGTGATGGCTGCAGAGGAGGACTCCATTGAACAAGCTGCAGCAGCTCGCCGAGATAGGCTGAGAGCGCTTAAAGCTGCTCAGGAACTGCTAAACACTCCAGACAAGGACTCTGCTCAAGCTGCTGAGAATGGAACTAGCGAAGAGGAGTGAGTACCTTCCCTCTTTTTTTTTTTGTTCTATTATTTTCTTCTCACCTAATTATTTTTATTTTGTTTTGGTTTTGCTATTTCTTAGTCTCTAACTGTATGTTAAGACTTTATGTAAAGCCTTATAAATTTTGAACCTGTTTAGTAAGTATGTTTGAATGCTACTTCCATCAAATAAATGCAATCTAGCAATGAAGTGACTAGTCCTTCTTAACCTCATTTTCCTAGGTTTTTTGTGATGATTGATACCTGAGACTTAACTCTCTATTGATGGTTGTTGATGGAACTTTTTCGGTCTTGTAACTCCCTCTCTCTATGATCACCTGCAAAAACACCAAAATCGCAAAGCAGAAGATTTGGCTCGAACTCTCCGAGTCAGAGTTCAACTTGTGTAGGCTCCAATCTGGCTCCAGCTTTGACTTGTCGGAGCGGAGTCGGATTTGGGCTTTTTTTTTAGTTTCATATTTAGCCCATTTTTAAACAAGACTTTTTTGTGGGCTTTTAAATTTTAAGTTTACCAAAAACATAACCAAAGCTCTTTGAACAAGATCAACAAGATGCCCCTGTTAATGGTCATTCCACATCAATATTTACAGTAAATATTTAATTATAAAAAAATATTAACAGTAAATATAATAGGAGCCCAGCAACAAAGTAAAAAAATAACAGGTTTAAAATTCAGCTACTGCCTTGTATGCCATATCAGTTGCTAGCCTTATATTATCAAGGGCACCAGTCGAAAAAGAAAAACCACTATTGAAAAAAAAAAAAACCAAAACTGCTGAAACATAACCAGCTACCAAATATTATCATTTGTTCCCAACTACAACAACCAACAACACAAATTAAAATCAATTACATGTTCCCATTCCAATAACAAAACAAAACCAAATATGGGGTGTTTTCATGTTATCATACTATAGTATTACATGTTCCCATTCCAACAACAAAACAAAACAAAATATAGTTTCTAATTACATGTTATTATACTATAGTATTACATGTTATTATATTATACTAGTATCTAACTTATTTATAACTTTTTTTTTTTGATCGGTAAACAAAATTTTATTGATCACAAGAATAGGCAAAAGCCCAAGTATACGGGACATACAAGAGTGTCGCCTTAGCGTGATAGTTTAGCGATACAAGAAATTCATTGAAACTCATTCCATTGAAATCAATTACAATCGACCAATGAAGTAAAGTATTGAAAAAAAATTTCCTAAGCTCTTCCATTGATCACTCTCGATCTTCGAAGCTTCTGTCATCCATTTCCCTCCAAATGCACCACCATAGGCATATTGGGACCATCTGCCATATTGCAGCAATATGAGAGTTAACCTGAAGGCCTCTCCATGAAGCTAAGAGATCGATCACCATTCTTGGTATCACCCAAGTTAGTCCCACCTGAGTGAAGAAGTTGTCCTATAATGTCATGGCAATCTCACAATGAAGTAATAAATGATCAATTGACTCCCTACTCTTTTTGCACATACAACACCACTCCATGACAATGAATCGGCGTTTCCTTTGTTGAGTGTGGGTATCTTCCCCAACTAAGCTGTCCATACAAAGAAGAGTGCCTTTTAGGGTGCCCTTGTCTTCCAAATGCTCTCCATGGGAATGAGTTGGTTGTATGCATGTGCATGGCTTGATAAAATGAACGAACCGTGAACTTCCCTTTCCTGGAGTGATGCTAGAAGATCTTGTCATTAATTTCCCTCCTTATGTGAGTGGAATATATGAGATCATAAAACTCCGATATTGTGTCAACTTTCCAATCATGTGCATTTTTGAAAAAAGTGACATTCCATTGAGGAGTACCATTTGATGTAACCAACAGGTTTGCAATCGATACTTCTTTCATTCTTGTTATGCCATAGACTAGGGGTGTAATGGATCCAGTTTGGTCCGATTTGGACATATTTTAGAACCGAATAGGTATACACCGGTTTTGAGATTTGAAAAATCGATAACGCACCGGTTACACCCCTAAATTGATACTTTTGATTTTACTGGTTCCGGTCCAGTTCAGTCCGATTTTTCAGGCATATTATATATTTAGTATATATAATATGCTATATATATTATAGTATATAATAATGCAATGATAATATATTGTAGTATATTATAATTGTATTATAGACTATAGTGATATATTATAATATATAATATTATATAGTGATATTGTATTAGTATAACTACTAATACTATAGACTATAGTGATAATATATAGTTATTTATATAGGATATGAAAATTTAAAGTTATTTTAATTAGTAATTTAGCATATAATACAAGATTATTTTATATATAATTATATATATTAGATATAAAAATTATTTATAATATAAAAAATCATATAAAAAATATTGTATACAATATAAAAAAAGTCAATATATTTATAATTATATATATAATTATAAATTCAATATTTTATAATTATATAAAATTATAAGTATTTTATTAAATAATAATTAGCTCATACTAGTATATTATAGAATTTAATATATAAGGCCTAGTTGTATAACCATATAACTATCTAGTATATATGATCAATAGCGACACCTCCAACTCCGTTTTGTTGGAGTCGAGCGGAGTCAGATTCGTAGTCGGATTTTCAGATTTTTGCTCAGCCCTACCAATATTTGTTTATTCCAGTGCCTTTTATTGCAATGATCTTCAAAGGGTTTCACTGTGCATTGGCATCTCAGATTTCATGCAAAAATTATCAGGAATTTCTAAAATAGGTCACTTACAATGCTTTTTGGGTCTGAATTCTCTGACTTTGCTTTAGCTATGGGCTCATTGGGCTTGTTATGAATCGCCCCTGATGAACTACCCACTCCCAACTTTACCTAGTCTATCTATCTCCATCTATATGGGCATACAAGTGTGCACTTCATTTGAGATGGAATCCAATTGATGGTTTCACATGTAAACATGATCATGCATCTTTCGAAAATTACATATGGTTCGTTATAGCTTTGCTTTCTGTAGTGCCGCATAGCATATATTTTGGATCATAGGCACGGAATTGAATTTAATGATATCATAAATTTGCATGTTCAAGGATTACATATGGGTTGTAATAGCTTTTGCTTCTATAGTGCCCACATTTCATATGTTTTGGATTATTGGTTAAATGTTGAATATGTTTTCCCTAACACCTAATCATGTAAGACGGGGAAACCAACTTTATTTTGTTCACTCCCTTGATGTAACTTTATGGAATTATGTCAGATTTAAACCATATCTCTGAATGGATTGCCTGTTGACCTTAAAAGCTTCCTCATACCAAAATATAACTGAACAATATATGCATAAATATAGAATTGTTGAACTTCTATTATCCTTGCCTCAAACCCCCACTATTCAATCGCTTAGGGGATGCTTCAGAAAGTTTTCAAAATTTCTCTTATGTCAGATCATCAAAAAGTGTTCTGGGAAGTTTTGTTAAAAGGGTTAGGTAGGATAAAAAGTTATTTGGTGGGTCTGATTGAAAACACTTCTCCAGTGATTATTGAGGGTGGTGGAGTTCTGTGGGTGGTTGGAGAGCCTCCTCCAGTCAATCCAACCACTGCATCGCAAGGGGAGGGGTGAATTTATTTATTTAATTTCATTTTTAATTATTTGTTTTTTATAGATGGAATTGGTGTTTTTTCATTATTTTGAATGGATGGGATATGTGGCAATGGGCTGTTAGAAATCTAACAAGAAATGGACGGAGAGACTTAAATGCGAGTTTTATAGAACTCAGGGATGTAATTTGTGAAAGTTTAAACACTGGGAGTTTATTATTTTGTAAAATTTTGGGAGTGCCTTTAGTTTTTTACAAGAAGATATGGACAAACTTCAAGTCTCATTCTTGGTGACTGTCCACTGAGTAGTGTTGATTAAGTTTTCATTTTGAGAAATGATTTGTACAAGCCCCAAATAGCCAAGCCATATACTTGCCCTTGTAAAAAAGTGGATCCCACCTAAAAAAAGTGTAAAAAAACTATTCTTTATTAGTGGGACCCACTTTTTTACAAAGGATTTGTATGGAGTTTGTCTATTTGAGGCTTGTACCTAGCATTATTCTTTAGTCTTTGGTTATATGTGAAAAATGTCAGACCATACATGAAAGAGCTTCCATCGTTTCTATTTATTTTTTTCACCTACTAATAGTAAATTGACTTCATATATCGACAAATGTAGTAGTTTAAGTTGCTGATAGATTAAGTAGCTATTGGCATATGATGATTCTTTCATGTGTATGAAAAATCTCCAAAGGTGTGTACTGTTGTTATCTGTTTGTATGTTTTCCATCTACTTCACCAATTATGAATGCTTGCCCTTCTAACTTATAGCTGCTAATTTCATTGCAGTAATCTCAATATGAAATTTCGGAACTATGTTCCCCATGATAAGCAGCTTCAGGATGGAAAGCTTGCTCCACCAGTGCTACCAAAGTTCGAAGACCCTGTTGCGGCTGCTCCTCCACCATCAGAAAAGGAGGTAATAGATTACTTCCACCTTTGAACAATAGCTTTAATCTGCATGCATTTGAGTTGTTTCATCTTCCATGTTTGTGTGTTCTAATTTGGGAAAGTACTCAGGACCCATTTGTGAATATTGCTCCAAAGAAACCAAATTGGGACCTTAGGAGGGATGTGCAGAAGAAACTGGATAAGCTCGAAAGACGCACCCAGAAGGCATTGTATGATTTAATGGGTAAGTAATTACTGTTTTTAATCTGTCCTTTTTCCCACTAGTGAGAAACGTGACAATGGTATTACTTGACTTCCCCTTTTCATCCCCATTGCATTAATCTATTGGTTGGCAATCAGTTGGCAAATATTTTTTGTCCTCTGGGTATAGCTTTCTCTCTGTTGTGTTCACCAAGAGGTTGTCATTCTTAATGTGCGTCAAACCTAAGTTGAGCAATTCCATCAAACACCAAACTGAGACTGCTTGGCAATATTCCTGCCGCATTATGTAGGTTGGATATGGTACTGCTCACAAAGAATCATTTTCCTTGGGCCTTCATTTTTCTCTAATCTATGAAGGTTTCTCTCCACGTTGATATCCTTGCTATGAAACCCGAGAATGAGTTCGGTCTTTATGTGTGTAGATGAGGTCATGGTTTGTCTATAGAGCTATAGAAGCTGCATGGCATCTAATTTGACTGTTACCTTTAATTCTACGAAATGTTAACCTAGTTTACTCAGGTTTGTACCACTGCTGTATTAGCGAACCAATAGCTCTCAAGTAATGGCTAGAGTGTCATGAACAGTGACACTGCTGTAATCCTTGCAAATGGTACCACCACTACAGTACTATGAACATTGACTACTAACCTCTCCCCAACTTGTTTACTTTTTAATTTTTTTTGTCCTACATCAACATGACATCTTCCGAATTGTAGATTTATATTCTGTTAACCAAGTTACGAATGCCTTCAAAAAACTTTGAAATATCATCTTATTCAAATTCCTGTTGTGTTATTTATATTTTTGGTTCTAAATAGAGGGTCTTGAATGAAACTTGTGTCGATGGGTAATTGTCTTTTTATTGCATAGGTGGATCCTAAAGACATTTGAATGGCTTTACTGAACTGATGTCTTGCAATTTCTGATGTCGTATTTGTGGAACTAATTTGCTATTTTAATTTGTGATTCCTAATCTGTAGTTTCATTTTTATGATAGATTCATTGATTTTACTTGACACAAATACAAGCATCAATATATCCTTTGGGTTAATTATGTGGATTAATAAATTCTTCTTATAAAAAAAAGATATATCCTTTGGGTTAATACACTTTGGCACTTGTGGTTTGGACTGTTCTCAATTTGCACCCTTTTATTTAATTCATGACAGTTTGCCTCTTTGATTCTGGAGGAAGTGTATTTCACATAGCTCCATATGGATCCTCAAAATTTTGAACTTTGATCTTTTTCCCCTTGAAAGACATGATTCTAAGGTCACTAATTCAGTTTTAGCTAGTTCAGTCTCACAAGCAGGAGTTCAGTTTTAGTGCCAAAACATAAACAGGGAAGCAAAATGTGAAAAAGGAAATCTGATTGGGATATTAATAGGTATTCTCCATTTGTTCAAATAATTTATTGCATTTTCATAAACCACATGGGAGAAAGTGTCACCAAGGAAACCACAGGAAAGCAACGTAAAAATAGCTCAAACCACATGGGGCAAAGTTGTCATTAACCGTCTCTATCCTGTATTTTGAAATTACAGGTATGTCTAAACCAGCATAAACACCTAGAATTTGAGTCTGTGTTAGAGTATGGAGCTTCTTTAACAAGTACCCGCCATTTTTCACTATCTTGCGACTTGCAGTAAGATGTAGTTCAATCAAATGACTTAGATTTTTGATTCAGATGGTTCTACCATGTGGACTACAATGTCAGGTTATTATTAGCTGCGGCTTATATGCGGTCTGTGTAACTGGAATGATTTTCTGTTTTTTTGCAGAGGAAGAAGAAAAACAGAAGCAATTGGCTGAAGATGGTGGTAATGATGCACAAGACTAGAAATAGAATTTATGTACGTGGAGCTCAGTTGGAAAATTCTGCCAAAAGTAATCCGGAAGAACCAGTTTGAGTTTATGTAAGCAGATAACAGTTACGAATTTTTTGAATTGTGAACTGGGTAAAATGGTTGAAATTTAGATAAACTACCATATTCCTTCCATGATGGACGGGAATGGGTTGGTTTTCGTGAGATGGGCCTGTCCAACACTTTATTCTTAGAGCTTTACTACTCATCATCTCCACACACCATGCACAATACATTTTTTTTTTTTTTTAATTCTTTAGAATTTTTAATTTTTTTTTTTAGTTTTATTCTTCTTAAACTTATTGAATTATTCTACTCATCATCCATATACCACACATTTGGTAAGAAATAAAAAAAAAAAAAAGTGGTGTGGGGATGATGAATATAGTTTTTCTAATTCAAATGGTCAAGACGCTGTTAGTCACAGAGCCTTAGACCCGATCTGATGTGACTAACAAGGAAAATGATTTACCCACAACACTTTGTACAACATATTGTACAATAGTGTTATAAAGTGGGGGTATTTTTGTAAATCATCTTATAAAAGTAACAATATTTTACAAAAATACCCCTACTTTATAACACTATTGTACAATATGTTGTACAAAGTGTTGTGGGTCTATCAGTACTCGACTAACAATGCTATATCTGCAACACAACTACGACCTAGGGGGTCCTAATTCGAACCAAATTGGCTGACTTTAAATACTCCCTGACCATGAAAGGCATTTTCCTAAAGAAATCTCAACATCTAAAAAGATGATTTTTACTCAAAAAAGTAAGAAATTTGATTCATCATCTAGTTCTAGTTTGAGAGATAAACTACTTGCCCTACTGAAAAACCGCTACAAGCCACTCATTTTGAGCTCGGAGTGGAAATTTTATTTCATTTAGTTTAAACACTTAAAAAATCTACTTCTGATTGATTGGAAGAGAGACAAATGGGTGTAGCGAAGAAAGAAAATCAGAGTGCTATTTACATGTACATGCACATATATTTACATGTATATATATTCTAGATTAATCTATATCAATCCCATATCTTCATCTAATAGATAGTTCGGTAGAAAGGTGCATATAGTTCTTTCTTAATATCTATTGTATTGGATCTATATACCGCTGATTCAATCCAGTCCACTCATTTAATTTAAGACTTGGGAGTTGTAATCCCTTTCATTTCTTCAATCATTGATAAGAACTAATAAATAACTCAAGTTTCATTCAAATGAGTCATTTTTACGTTAAGGTTTATACTATACTTATATTGAAAGTCAAAAAAGCAGTTGAAACTAAGAGTGTAGTAGCAAAAAATGCTCGGTACTTCCATAATCTCATCATCTTGTTTTTTTTTTCATTCTATATCCTCCAAGTCTCGAATCACAAGAAGTTCAAGTGGATCTTTGATCTTTTATTAGCATTCCCCTTCCTTGGATTGGGACGCATACATAGAGAATCTAGTGTGCAATTCATTTTGATAAGATAGATAGATTGCCCCCAATTACTCATATAGGTTGTGTTATTCTTATTAAATAAAGCACTTTTACCCAAGGGGGTGCTTGCTATCATTCCAGTACCATTGTCCAATCAGTGAGTCAAGCATGTTTGCCATTTCAAAGGAAGACCAGTCCAAGAACCACAGCTACAGAAACCGCAAGCCTCAACATCTCAACAACTGCCAGCCTCTATTTTAGCCCCACAAAAACAGAGCATTTAAACCAGCCACTGAACCTCTGCTACCGATGGTGGAAGTTGCCACCCACTGCCCCGTTTGGTCGCTGCTGCACCGTGAGCCTCCATCACCAGAGCACCCCGTACGTAGCCCTCAACTCTCTCAGTTAATATCTCCTTCCTCTCACGTTATTCTCTCTTTCTCCCACAAGCCAGTTAGTATATGTTAGGTTGAGTACATAAAGAAGAGGACTTCAAAGTTGGATATAGGAATATTATAATTATGGTTTGACCTAATAGCTGACATCATAATTTTACAAGTACTTTGATGCAGCAAATTATGGGCTAAAAACAGCCACATTTAGTACTTAACAACTTGAATACCAACTCAACAAGCTAAAACCAAGACAACACTCCAAGTTTAATAAACCATACCAAAGTATAACCATTTACATGTATAGCAACTTAACAAACAGAAACCATGACAACGCTCCAATTTATCACCACACCAAACTAAACCCATTTACAATTTAACAATGTCAATTAAAACTTAATAATAAACTGAAACTGAGACAACTAAACAAGTTTAATAAACCACGCGAAAGCAAGATCAAAACAAATACTAAATTCAAAACCCAAACTAAATCTTGTTACAATGGTTCTAAAAGCAACTTAAAAACTTGAATAACTTGAAAACCCAACAAAAATATCCGTAACAGTAACCAATGTTTATACCATAATAGCATGATTGGAAAAACATGAAATCGAAACCAACAATATCCAAATCAAATCTTGTTTTGTTTACAAGCATTTTCCAGTCAATCCTTCAACCAAAAAGAATTGAAGCTGGTCCTAAGAATTTACAGATGCATTCCTAACAATGGACAGACTTAAAGATGATCCCCCAATACATAACATCTAGATTACATTCCTAACAATTAACAATAATATTACATTTTGTTATCTCCTAAGGGAAACAATTTACATTCATCAAAACACTCATCAAATGTAAAACCCCGCCTAAAAAGCCTGTTAAGACTTAACCATTAGCTCCCTTAATTTTAGTTAGTGTAAGTTGTTATTGTTGAAATATATTATTTTTTTGGGAATTTTTAGCATGAGAATCACAATTTGTATCATTGGAAGATCTCTAGTATTCTATTTTGATCAATTGTCAAGAAGCCAATAGGGGAATGACACTTGGCTTCCTTAGTGGGCTAAGCAAAAATGGCTAAGTATGGGTGGATTTAGGTGTGAGCCCAATAGTGTTTTATCTAGGGCCCTCACTCACTAAGGATGTGGTGGGCTAAGGATAGATGCTATAAGCCAACAACCAGATGGATTTAAGTAGCTTGGAATTAGGCCCAAACTTGGAGAAGGCTTGAAGCCTTAGGCCTAACTTGGCAATAATAGAGGCCCTTGGCCCAACCATAGAAAGACATACCATTTTTACGCAGCTTGATAGATCTTTGAGGCCTTATATGAGCCCTAAAATCTGGAAATAAGGTCCACTCAATGATCCACCAAGAGCCCAAAACCAAGAGACTTACACAAATGGCCCTTTAAGCCCAACAAGGTCCAAAAGCCTTGTCTTCCATTTTTACACTTCTAATTGAAGCTCACATACACCATACCATTAATTTTCCCCAAGCCCAAGAAATACCCCATGCCTCTAAGGTCCCTGCTTGACCATAATCAAGCTTCTAGCTTGGATTAAGGGCAGTAATCAACTTACACATGATTAGTGACCTCTAAACTATGTTTTGAACTTAATTTTCCTTTTAATTATTTCTCACATTTTTTATCTGAAATTTATTGATTATATTATTGATTTGCATCATTCTTACATCAAATTTTAATCTTGACCCAACACACGTCAATAAGGGTAAATACATGTCAATACCCAAATCACCACAATCGGCATGTTGATGCATCACTTTGTGCATTGCACAAATTCAGCCCCTAGCCTATGCCAATTGCACCTTTTTCTCAAGGGAATTTTCATCCTTTGACACCTCACATTATCCCTCTTAGTTCAGTTTGATTTTTGGATGAATTGGCTCCAAGGATGCAAACCAAAAAGACCCATCCGGTCCCATTAGAAGCCTAGTTGAAGCCAAACCGAGTGGCATTGTGTTTGTTTGAATTTATGTTCTTGATTGAGCCAACACCACATGCCACCTCCCTTTCCTTCCAATCCCCATGAACCCCTCAAAGCCATCATGAAGTCTTGATCAAGTTTTTCCTCAAGCCAAACACCACAAACCGATGGGCACCAACCGCACTAGTGTTACCACTGCCTGAACCACATAAGCCTTACATGGTATATAGCGACGTGTCAAAATCAAGACTTGGATGCATAGTCATGTAAGAAGAATGGGTTGTCGCCTACACTTCACGTTAATTACAGAACCATGAGCAAAACTTCCCAACCCACGACTTAGAACTAGCTGTTGTAGTTTTTGCCTTGAAGATTTTGGAAGCACTACTTGTATGGCACAACTTTCGAAATCTACACTGACCACAACAGTCTCAAGTACTTATTTAGTCAGAAGAATTTAAATATGAGGCAGAGAACATGGTTGGAAACGATTAGCGATTACCAGTATGAAATCAAGTATCATCCTGGGAAAACTAACGTCATAGTAGACGAACTAAGTTGTAAAATGCAAAATGATGATCCTTCAGATTCCACCCCAGAAATGGAGTCACTCCTGTGCAGTATGAGGAGTTTATTAATTAAGGATCTCCAACCTGATGCAACTCTCATTGCAGTACAATAAATTGTACCTATAGAATGGGAGGAAGTGAAGAAGCGACAAATGGTTAGGAGTCAGGCAGAACGGTAAAAGGAAGGAAAGGCTAGAAGGTTTCACCCTTAGAGATGATGGGCTGTTATACTATCAAGACCGAAAGGTGATTCCAGCTTATCCAAAAATCAAAGATAAATTTTTGAGGGAATCACATCAGACTCCATACACGGCTCATCCGGAAAGTACAAGGATGTATCAAGATTTGAAGCAACATTTTTGGTGGGAAGGTATGAAGAAGGATGTGGCGAGTTTTGTAAATAAATGTTCTATCTGTAGAGTAGTTAAGGCAGAGCATTAGGGACCTGCTGGTGAGTTGCATCCACTTCCAATCCCAAAATGAAAATGGGAGGACATCTCAATGGACTTCATGGTTGGACAACCAAGGACCTCAAGGGGTAATAACTCTATGCTGGTGAAAAATACCGACCCAATAGAGAAGTTAACTTGGTTGTTTGTATTAGAAATAATGTGACTACATGGAATTCTGAAGATGATCGTATCAGATAGGGATACGCATTTTACCTTGTGTTTTTGGCAAGGCCTTTAGGACACAATGGGCACCAAATTAGGCACAAACTTGGAATTGTATTATTCTTTAGACAACCTCGTTTCTTTTTTGTCTGTAGTATGGATTTTGTTTGCTTTGGTTTGGATTTCATTTGTTGCATCTGCTTGGATTGTTTTAACTAATACTAATTGAAAAACAACTAGCATAACTATGTGAATGGATCGGCGAATGCGAGTGTTAGATCAGTCGGCTTTGATGTTAGATGGGAGATATGCTCGACCGCTTTAATTGGCAAGGAGTGATGCATTTAAGGAAGTGGCATCCCCATTAATCATTGGATGCGAGTGTTAGGACACTCAACTTTGATGTTAGATAGGAGATGTGCTCGACAACACTAATTGGCGATGAGTGATGCACTTAAGGAAGTGGCATCCCCCTTCAATCGCCGGATGCGAGTGTTAGGACACTTGACTTTGATGTTAGGCGGGAGATGTGCTCGACCCTTCCAACTGGTGAGGAGTGATTCACTTGAGGAAGTGGCATTCCCCTTTATCACAAGATGCGACTGTTCGGACACTCGGCTTCGATGTTAGGCGGGTGATGTGCTCGACCATGCTAATTAGCGAGGAGTGATGCACTTAAGGAAGTGGCATCATCCTTTAATTTGTGGCATGATAGACAATATTTGGGAAGAAGATAAATTCATTGCAATGGTGAGTTTACATAAGTAACTTCAAACGAAATACTTTCTACGATGTTCAGCATTCCACGGATGAGACAATTCATTCCCTTCTGCTTCCTTAAGGTAGTATGATCCTGGTTTGTGGGAGGCTGTAACTATATACGATCCTTCCCACAGAAGGCCGAGATTTCCTCGTTTCTGTGTAGTCATTCCCGCTTCCATTTGCTCAATCCCCATTTTCACTGCGTCCTAGACTTGAGTCGAACTTCCATTATCAATGAAGACTCTTCGGGTGGTCAACGAGTAGCGTTACTACCAAGGCGTCATTGTGGAGGTATTGTACGCCTTCACAATCCTTATCGTAGAATGAAATGGGAGTGGTCTGAATTCTCGCCTGCTTGGGTGGCCTTTCTACTGCAAAGATTTCTTTCGTATCTTGCTTTCCAGGCATAGACCTTCCTACTAGATAAGTTAGATCCTCCACCTGAATATCCTCCTGCTATAGTTTGGATCTCACCTAGTGGCACATTGTTCTTGATCAAGTTGTGGTGAGGATTGTCTCTCGAGTTGTTTTGCGTTGTCCTTCTTCTCTTTGGGCTTTTGCTCCTTCGGGGTTCTCTAGATTGTGGGCAAGTATCACCCTGGAGATCATTGACTTCCCTCTTCGCCTATTACATCATCATTAAGTCCTTATGAATGATAGCTAGATTTGAATTCTGTATCCTTGCATTTTGGGGGTTTGCAACCTTAGTCTCTGTTGGATAGGCTTATAGTTTTCGGGCCTATGGGCCTTTATATAGCATGCTCGGGTCTAGCTCCCTTGGAGGAATATTCGGCCTACCATTTTGGGCAAAAATGTTGGATTGCTCTGTCTCATCTTGTAATATAGTTATTATCCTATGTGTTAAGTTCAATAAAATAAATGGACCACTTTTGACCATTTGGGATTTATTAAGTACAAAAATGTAATCGAAGTTGAAATACCATGAGCTATCCTTTTTTTCGATACATTTTGGGATGAAATTTGAGTTGTGAATCTGAAAATATAGCGTTAAATCTAATTTTAAGTTTCTCCTATAACCTCTATCTTATTTTCTAATAATAGAAGAGATCAAATATTTTTAATTCTCATAGTTTTGTTTTCTTATTTTTTTAAGTGTGCTGTGTTCAGATTCGATAAATGCCGATCTATTTATTGGGAGTTGGTGTCGACTCAGGAAAGATCCAAACCAGATCTGACTTGATTGAGTGGTTTCAGATGATTAAATATTGTATTTTTCTTAGATGGATGATGGAGTTGGTGTCATGTATTTTTCGTCATGGCGTAGGTTTGGGCTGATTGGCTAATATATATAAATATATATTATATATATACATATATATAAAGTAAAGCCCTTAGAGATTTTTTGGATTATAGAGATCTCTTTAAGATTCCCAGTGCTGAACAGTAATATTGTATATAAATAATGCAATCATAGTGAAGAAGATGACACACACCATGATAGAAATACCTCAAATATTCATACGTATTGGGGGATTCAAGGTCCCCAATTCCTCCATATACAAACACTCTATCAGATGAGAAAATGCTCTAGAATGAATGGAAAGTCTGTCCTAGTGTGATACTTAACTGATTGTAAATGAGAATACATAAAAACCCATGTAACTAACTTCTGAAGATAAGATAAAACTACACCGTTTTAAACATTCCAAATGGTGCGTTTATATTAATTTGTCCTAGCCCCTTATGTAAGTCCAAACTATGCTGTTTTCTCTTCCTTAGCCAGGTGATGTCGTTTCAACCATTTAAGACTTGCCAATGCTGTACCGTTTTGAGCTCCTGATGACTAAACACCCCCAAAGTCCCAAGCTGCTTCTTCACTTCGCATACTTCCAACTTCATTACCACCGACTAAAGTTCCAATCTTTGCCTCCATAGATCCTCAAGCTTGAAGGCACCTAACATCCTCCCTTAAAAAACCTTGTCCACGAGGTGTGGATACAAAGCCCTAATTTTCCATAAATGTTCCAAACTATTTTCGTCCTTTGAAAGCCCCATCCATTTAATGAACACTTTGGTCACAACTCTTCCTCCTTGTTGTCTCATGCATAGGTCTCGCACAGCCTCTGGCTCGAGTATCACCTTGTCGTCACTATTGGTGGGTGGAAAGGTGGCCAATGGTTGGATTCAATCCCTTAACTTCCTTTTCAAGCATGAAACGTGGAAGACAAGGTGGATCTATGAAGTGGACGACAACTCCAGTCTGTAGGCAACCAAACCGAGCCTATGAGCCACCCTGAAGGGACCGTAGAAGCGTGGTACTAGCTTCATGTTTTGGCAAGCGACCACAGACTTCTAACGGTACGGCTGGAGGCAGAGATATACCCAATCTCCCACCGTGAACTGTCGCTCTGTTCTTTTTTTATTTGCATAATTTTTCATTCTTACTTGTGCTGCCGTGAGGTTTCCTTTCAAAATGTTGAGAATTTGTGTCCTTTTTCGTAGCAATTGATCCAATGTAACATTGTTAGAAGTCCTTGGAATATAATCCAGTAGTCTTGGGGGAGCATACCCGTAGAGGGCCTCAAAAGGGGACATCTTGGCTAAGCTGTGGTATGTGCCGTTGTACCACTACTCAGCCAAGGGTAGCCACTGACTCCATCCAGTAGGCTTAAGACTTGCATAACAACGCAAGTATTCCTCCACCACCTTATTCACAGTTTTGTTCTGCCCATCACTTTGGGGGTGATAGGCCAAACTGAAGTCTAGGTAGGTTCCCTAGAGTGTAAACAAACCCTTCCAAAAGGCACTTAGGAACACAGGGTCTCGATCTAAGACTATGGTATTGGGGAATCCATGTAATTTGAACAATGAGCCAAGGAACACTTGGGCCACTTCCAAGGTTGTGTAAGGGTGTGCTAAAGGCATGAAATGACCATATTTAGTGAACCGATCAACCACCACAAAAATAACTAAGTAACCTTTTGATTTCAGCAACCCTTCGATGAAATCTATTGAAATAGCAGTCTAGGCCTGTTGAGGTATAGGGAGGGGTTGTAGAAGTCCAGCTGGGGGTAAAGTTTCATACTTGGAAGCTTGACATGTCTCACACTCCCTAACCCATTTTTTTATGTCTCTTTTCATACTTGTCCAGTAGAAGTCCCTCTTGGCCCTTTGGTATGTCTTCAAATAGCCCGAGTGTCCAGCAATGGGGTTGGTGTGTATAAACTGTAATACCTTTAGCTTGAAGGGGGAATCGGGTATAATAAAAATTCTCCCTTTTCTCAAAATCAGTCCCTGTTGTAGTGTTGTCCCCTTAGGAACCTCTTGATGATTCAACAATTTTTCCATCAAAGCAGAATATTCTTCACTTTTCTGATAACTTTTCTTTAATTCCCCCACCCAATCAACAGTAGGAAACGAGATTTGTGCACACAACCCCAAGTCTTCCTCCCTTCTTGATAGAGCGTCTGCCACTACATTTTCTTTGCCTTTTTTGAACTCAATAAAAAAGTCATACCCCATTAGCTTAGTAATCCACTTCTGTTGTGCCTCAGTTCCCACCCACTGTTATGGCAAGAATTTAAGTGATTGTTGGTTTGTTTTTATGATAAAAGGTTGCTAAGAAGGTACAACCTCCACTTTTGCATGACCGTGACTAGAGCAAGTAACTCCTTCTCGTATGTCGATAATAATAGTGCCTTGCCCTTAAGGGCCTGACTAAGGTAGTAAATAGGTTGTCCGAACTGCATTAAGACTGCCCCAAGGCCCTTCTTGTTGGCATCACACTCAATTACAAATGACTTACTGAAATCAGGTAGTTTTAGCACCGGTGGGTGGGAGACAGCTTGCTTTAAGGCTGCAAACACTTTGCTGGCCTCTAAGTCCCAAGAAAAAGAATTTTTCTTGAGTAAAGAGGTGAAAGGGGTAGCAATAAGCCCATAATTTCTGATGAACTTTCGATAGTACCCCGTGAGCCCTAGGAATCCTCGTAAGGCCTTCACATTCTTAGGCTCGGGCCATTCCAACATAGAGGTAATCTTTGAAGAATCAGCCATTACACCCTTAGCACTTATGATATGGCCCAAATAGTCAATTTCATCAACGACAAACCGACTCTAGGATTGTTTTGCATATAAACAATGTTGTTTTAGCATGCTTAAAATAGCCCTCAAATGATCCACATGCTCCTCCCGAGACATACTATACACCAAGATGTCGTAAAAAAAGACAAGCACAAGCTTCCTTAAAAATGGTTTGAATACATCGTTCATTAACCCTTGAAATGTAGCTGGAGCGTTGGTGAGGCCAAAAAGCATCACAAAGAACTCATAATGTCCGTCATGGGTACGGAAATCCGTTTTAGGAATGTCACTAGGCACTACTCTCACTTGGTGATAGTCTGATCGTAAATCGAGCTTAGAATAAATTACCGACCCAAAGAGTTCATCCAGAAACTCATCTATCACTGGAATAAGAAACTTTGCCTTTACATTTTCCTTGTTAAGTGCCCTATAATCCACGCAAAGCCGCCAACTGCCATCAGCTTTAAGGACCAGCAAAAAAGAGGAGGAAAAAGGACTAGAACTAGGTCTAATCACCCCGGATTTCATCAATTCAGCCACAATCTTTTCTATTTCTATTTTCTGGTAATAAGGGTATCTATATGGCCTGTTGGTTATGGGTTGAGTGCTCTCCTTGATGACTATTTGGTAGTCATGAGTACCGGATGGGGGTAACCCTTGAGGTTCATTGAATACCTATTTGAATTTATCTAACAATTATGAAAATTGCTTATCAATTAATTTAGAATTTCTTCACTTCCCCCTTCACATACAATCTGCAACAGAATGCCTTTCCCTTTAGCTATAGTTGCTTTAAGCAACTGTTGACTACCTTCCACAAACGAGGGGCTCAACTTCAACCCTCTTAACTCAATGGTTCGACCTTCCCACCCAAAAGTCATTAGGAGCTTCGAAAAGTCCCAAGTTATGGGGCCCAAGGTTTCTAGCCATTGGACTCCAAGCACAATGTCACACCCCGCAAGGTCCAATATATGAAGATGAGGGTTTAGCAAATTACCTTGCACCTTCAATTGGGCAGTTTTGCAAATTCCCTCACTGCCAAGGTCCTATCAGCCACTCGAACCTTTTAATGAACTAAATAATCCACGGGCAGCTTCAATTTTGATACCAGGGCTGAATCTATAAACTTGTGTGAACTCCTTGAGTCTACTAATATCACCACTTGCTCCCCAAGAATACTTCCCATTAAACGCATTGTGCTCATAGTGGGAGTTCTTGCTATGGCAGTCAAGGAAATTTCCAGCTCCTCCTTGCTGCTGGGCAATGTTTCTAGTGGTGGTTTCTCTTCTTTTTCCTCACCCGGCTGCTCCTCTTCTTCATTCACTTGCAACAAGTAAATGCAAGGATTTTTACAAGTGTGTTGAGGGTTCCACTTCTCATCGTAGTGGTAACTCAAGCCTTTGTGTTGCTTTTCATCCAGAAACTGGTTTAGTGCCCTCGTAGGTTTCCTCCACTTGTTGTAATTGTCACTCGAATAAGAACCTTGGGAGTAATTCCCCCCCCGCCCCCCAAAACAAAATTTTCCCTTTCTCCCATAGAGTTAGTGAGTTTTTTGGTGCTGTTAGGTACTCTTCTTGCATCTTCGCTAACTCATATGTTGCATTTAAATTCATAGGGTTTAACATACGAACCGGGATATGAACTTCATCTTTTAAGCCACTAAGGAAGCAACTCAATTTGTGAGGATCTGAGAGACCCCTCAAGCGGTTGGACAATGCCTCAATTGGCCCATGTATGCAACCACACTACTAGTTTGTTTTAGCCTCGTCAACGCCTCCATTGTATCATCGTAGGCCGTGGTTCCAAAGCGAAGAAGTAACGTCGGGAAAAGGCTTCCTAATCACGGCATAAACCCCTAAATGCAGCATTTTGGAACCACACCAGTGCATCCCCTTCCCTATGGTAAGAGGCCATCAACAACCTTTGAGGCAGTGGTGTTTGGTAGAACTCGAAGTATTGGTTAGCTTTAAAAAGCCAAGTAGCCGGATTAACACCATGGAAATGAGGAAAGTCAAGTTTGACCCCCCGGGGTTTGAACCTTCTTAGCTCTGGAATTTCAAGCTCTAGGTCATGGTTTGGAGGTGGTGGAGGAGGAGGAGGGTTGTGTTGTTGGGTGAAAAAGGTTTGTAACATGTATTTGATTTCCTGAATATCAGTCTTTAAATCAGTGAGCTCTTTTTGATGATGGTCAACCTGATGTTGTAGGGCTTCCTGTTGTTGGTGTTTAGACCTTGTAGTTTTTGCCATGGTGGTGTATGGGATCTGTTTGGATTGTTTTCTGGGTTTGATAGTGAGGATTGGACGTATAGTGGAAATAAATCTGGGTGGATATGTGGGTTTGTTGCTTGTATGGTTGGGTTATTTTCTGGGTTGGTTATTAATTATGGAATCTGTTGATGGGATTATTTTTGGCTATGTACTTGGGATTCGGTTTTATGTAATTGCTTCGGTTTTACGGTGGGATTGGGTAGGATTGACGCCTTTTGGTACCAATTGTTAAGATTCTCAGTGATGAACAGTAAGATTATATGTAAATAATGCAAATCACAATGAAGAAGATGATACACACAGTGGTAGAAATTCCTCAAATATTCATACGCATTGGGGGATTCGAGGTCCCCAATTACTCCATAGACAAACACTCTATCAGATGAGAAAATGCTCTAGAATGAATGGAAAGTCTATCCGGGCGTGATACTTAACTGATTGTAAATGAAAATACATAAAAGCCCCTGTAACTAACTTCTGAAGATAAGATAAAACTACACCATTTTAAACATTCCAAACGGTGCATTTACATTAATTTGTCACAGACCCTTACATAAGTCCAAACTATGCCGTTTTCCCTTCCTTAGCCAGGTGACGTCATTTCACCCATTTAAGACTTGCCAATGCTGTGCCGTTTTGAGCTCCTGAAGACTAAACTCCCCCAAAGTCCCGAACTACTTCTTTACTTCGCATACGTCCAGCTTCAAGCCCCTTACCACCAAACCCTAAAGTTCCAATCTTTGCCTCCATAGATCCTCAAGCTCGAAGGAACCTAATATTCTCGAGTATTAATTGTTCTTCCTTCCCATGTCTATAGGGAAAAATAAGATGGCTTCGAAAGCGGGTAAAGTCTCAAAGTATTGAGCAACTTGGTCGACAGTTTACATAAAAGAGGGAAATAGTGAATTCATGTTGATTTACATTTTGTGTACCAACGGATCGATGTTAGAACTTATAAGTGGCCTTTTTACATGTTGAGAAGAAATTTGAACGTGTAATGTATGGATTAAGGAATTTAGAAATGTTTTTTAATTTTTTCATTTCTAATAAAAAAGAAAAAATCTATTTATAAGTCTTATTTCTTACTAACAAAATGCAATGCTGATCATGTGGACGCTTTTCACATCAGCTATACTTTAAAATGATTGGTGTTTTAATTTTTTTAAAAGTTATAATGAATCTCACTATAAATAGTGTGTTAACCCACAACTTATGTTTAGCAAAATTCATAAAAAATAATATATTTTAAATAGCTATTATTTAAGTATTTAAAATTTATCATATCAATAAATATAATTAAACAATAATAAGATTTAAAATGAAGAGGAATATTACTAGTCAATTAAACAACTAATTAATAAGCGATATTTACGATGTTGGATTACAAATAGTAATTAATCCCTCAGTCGGCAGAGTTTTTTTATATAAATTGTTCTCCACACTGAACAGGCCGGCATGAGCTGACGTTAAAATGGCCCCAATTAGAACAACCTCATCGTTAACATCATTGCATTTGCATATTATTATTATCGCTAAGTTTGAATGTTAAGAGTATTTAAATAAAAATATCGGCACTTTTGATTTTTCCTGGACATAAGATTCAACAAAAGGGTTCCAAAGAAGAAAAAAATGTAAATAATTGTAGTTCGCTTACGTGGAGTCTACCGTTGATCCTATATAATCATAATTTATAAAAGAATATTATTAATACAGATAATATGCATAACACACGTCACCAGGTACGGTTATATGCATAAAATTATAAATATAGATAATATTTTTTCGATTTTTTTTTTTCATCTTATCTCATCTCAACTAGCTAAAACCTCCTAATCCCTTAAGGCCTCGTTTTGTTATGCAGTTTAGATAAGATGAGATGAGATGTTTTATTGAAAGATGAATAAAATATTATTATAATAATATTTTTTAATATTATTTTATTTTAAAATTAAAAAAATTAAATTATTTATTATATTTTATGTAAAAATTTAAAAAATTTGTAATAATTATATGAGATAAGATAGTTTAATAGATTGTCTTCACAGTTGTTAAAACGTTGCAAGAATAATTAAAATAATCCAATAATGGAAAAGTATTCGGCCGGACACTAATAACCGACAAAAGAAAATGGGATTAGATACCGGCCGAAGTTCGCGTCCTTCGCTTGAGTGACCGACCGCCGAAAAGCAGTACATAGCCGTACTATATTATGTTATCATAGTTAGACACTTTTGTCTTTCTTTTTGCAGATGATAGATTGGCTAAGGTTCAGTCTGAGAAAGGGGGAAAGCTGGAAACTCAGAAGAGCATAAACAAGTCGTTGATTTTGTAAAATTAAAAGGTTCTTAATAATTTCTTCCTCGATTATTAATGCATCCAAAAAATTACTTTTAATCGGCATCTACTGTCTACATGCAGTTGGTTAAATCAAACGTAAATAAACGAGAGAATTTGATACCAAAAAAAAAAAAACATGTTGCTAGTTGATATCGATGATCTACTGGCTTGTTTTCTGTGATATTCGTTCATTTTGGCTTTTTGCCCCAATTTTCGACTGATTTTATTTTTGATTTTTTTTCCTGTTTTGCTTCTTTGTTTTATAAATGCGCAGGTGACAGATTTCTTCCCGTTCTTGCTCGTGACTTCTAGTTTTACATCCCATACAACATTTGTGTTACGCAAAAGAGCACGGAAAAAAACTACAAAAACAGAAAACTACTTTTAGAAAAATGGAAATTATTTTTTCAATTGTTGGTAAAATAGGAGCATACTCTGTTGGTCCAATGGGAGAACAGTTTGGCAATATTATTTCCTACAAGACCAGTATAGCAATTCTTGAAGACAAAATTCCGAAGCTACTTGAGAAGAAGCAGGCAGTGCAACAATCTATTGATGGAGCTCAATGGAATCAAGAAGTAGTTGCAAGTGAAGTTAAGACCTGGCTGGCAAATGTGGGGAAAAAAATTGAAGAAGTACAGAAATTCCTTGAAGAAGATGTCAAAGCTAATAGGATGTGCTTGAATAGTTGGTGTCCGGATATGAAGTTACGCTATTCCTTGGGTAAGAAAGCTCAAAAGAATACTCAAACTATCGATGACTTGCTAAAAGAAAGTGAAAAATATGATAGGGTGTACAATATTAAAACTCCATTAGAAGTAAGATCATCATCCACAGATCAACGGTTTAAGGATTTTGAATCACGAAAATCAACGATTCAAAATGTTCTGGATGCTCTAAAGGATGACAAGATCGACACGATTGCATTATGTGGTATGGGAGGGATTGGCAAGACAGAAATGGCAAAAGAGATTGCGAGAAGAGTGAAGTCTGATAATTTATTCCATAAAGTTGCCATTGCGGTGGTATCTCAAAGTCCAAGCTTGACAAAGATTCAATGCGAATTTGCAGAAATGCTAGGTCCGAGACTTGACGCAGAGAGTTTACATGGAAGAGCAAATGAATTATATTCAAGATTGACTGAGAATAAGAATGTCCTTGTGATTTTGGATGATGTTTGGGAACCACTTGATATTGAGGCTATTGGAGTTTACCATGCAATTAAAGAAAAGAGCTGCAAAATCTTGTTGACATCAAGAAACGAAGAAACTTGCAATTGGATGAGAATTCAGAAGATTTTTCCAGTTGGACTTTTATCTAAAGAAGAAGCATGGAATCTTTTCATAGAGATGGTAGGTGATTGTATCAATACCTCTGATCTAATCTCAGTTGTAAAATTGGTTGCGAAGGAATGTGCATGTTTACCCCTTGCCATTGTGGCAGTTGGAAGTGCTCTTAGAAACAAAAGTGAGAAAAATGAGTGGAAAGCTGCGCTTCAGCAACTTAAAATGTCTATCCCACATAATATATATGGTCTGCATCCAAAGGTATATTCTAGCATAGAGTTCAGTTACAATTATTTAGAAAGTGACGAAGCCAAATCATGTTTTTTGCTATGTTGTTTGTATCCAGAAGATTATGATGTTCCAGTTGAACATTTAGTCAGGTATGGAGTTGCAAAAATGTTTTTTAAAGGCTTGGATACTGTAGAACAAACAAGAGTAAATGTCAACGCAATAGTTCAAAATCTAAGAAGATCAAATCTCTTGTTGGATAGCCACAAGGTCGAATGCGTCAAAATGCATGATGTTGTACGACATGTTGCCATATCAATTGCATCCAGAGACGAAAATAGTTTTATGGTAGTGTTGGATAGAGGACTTGAAGAATGGCCACAAAAGGATAGATATGACAGTTACACTGCAATTTCTCTTTTACTTAGAGAAATGAAAGGGCATCCTGATGGGTTGAAGTGTCCCAAACTTCAACTTTTGCGACTATCAAGTTTATACTATTCCAAAATGTACCATTCAGAAATGTTCCCAGGCAATTTTAATGGGATGAAGGAGCTGAAGATGTTGTCTTTGCAAGAAGGTTGCTTCTCCTTGACATCGTTGCCACCATCAATCCAGATCCTCCAGAACCTTCAGATGTTGAATATGGAGAATTGTTGCTTAGGTGATGTGTCGGCAATTGGAACCCTTGGAAAACTAGAAATTCTTGGCTTTCGTTATTTTGAGATCGAGGAGTTGCCGTTGGAAATAGGAAATCTTAGTCGATTAAAGTTACTGGATATGAAGGGATGTCGATCTCTAAAGCAAATTGCAGCTGGTGTATTATCTGGATTATCTAGATTAGAAGAGTTGTACATGGGAGAATTCAAGAATTGGGGATGTAGGACTACGATGGAAAGAAATGGAGAAGTAATAAATAATGCAAGCCTTGTTGAACTAATTCCTTATTCTGATCAACTGGTGGTTTTAGAAATCAGTGTACCAAGTATCTGGTGCTTGCCAAAAGAATTAGACTTCAGTAGCACCAATTTCAGATTTAGGATAAATGGTATAGATGATGGGGGATATTTATTTGAAAATACTTTGAAACTCAAAGTGGAGGATGCAAGTGATCTTGGGGAATATCGAACAATTCGTTCACTATTGAAGAAAGCTGTAGTTTTGAGGTTGGATATTGCAAAAAATTTGAAACATATTTGGTTTGAGAAAGAGCAAAACGGAATTTTACCTTGCAGCTTGAAGGATCTAAGGATTTTTAGATGTGAAGATTTAGAATATCTATCTGAAGCCACATCGGATACTTCTCCATCTAATACCTTCCATCTCCTGGAGTCACTATCATTAAATAACTTACCAAGGCTCATTGGCATCTGTAAATCCACGGATTTCGTTGAGGTAGGTTCTCCCAGTTAACAATACATATATGACTCACTTTCTATATGGATTAGTTGAAATTTTTTGTACATGTTGCCTTGCCCAACAAAGAGTTTACTGGTTTTAAACCTTGCTGGAAAAATTTGTAATTTAGAAATGACTACTTCTATTCTAAAGTCTTTACATAGCACATTGCTTACATCGTATAATTTGATTTAGAACGTAAATTTTAAAATTTGAATTTTACAAATCAAATCTTTGTTTAAATGATGTGGATAATGTGCTATACACACCGACTTAAGAATAGACTAATTCTTCATGAATACGGTTTTGTAGGGAATAAACATCTTTGTACTTTCCTATCTTAAAGAAATACATTATATATTTGAATACTACTCACAATATTTAAACAAGTTGAAGGAGGAGGCAGCACTGCATCAACAACGGTCACTCATAACCTATTTTCATCCAGTACCATTTTGTGGGTACCCAATTTGGAATTCCTTCACATATATGATTGTGGATCAGTAGAAGTGGTATTTGATCTAGAAGGACTAAAGGTCAAAGCGAACCGCAAGCCCATCCTAGCAGTACTTTCTAATCTATGGTTACGGAACTTATCTGGGATGTCACATGTGTGGAAGAATATTCCACTAGAGTTTCAAGGGTTTCAAAACTTAATATCAATTAATATAGAGAAATGTCATAGTCTGAGAAATTTGCTCCCTGCTTCTATAGCAAAACTACTGGTGCAACTCCAAGGCATTAAAATATGGGATTGCAACTTGATGAAAAATATTATTCAAAGGGAGCACGAAGTTGGAAGAGAAAGGATAGCAGATATCATTGTATTCCCTAAAATCTGTTCTTTCACTTTGAGTTACCTAGAAAATCTGGTGAGTTTAAGTAGCAAAGCCCATTCTCTTGAGTGGCCATCCATAAAGCAGATCGAATTGTTGGAATGTCCAAAATTAAAAACATTTGGTTCAGAAGTTCAAAGCAGAAGAAAGCTAAGAAAGATGGATGCAGAATTGGATCCAAGAGCCCAAGAGCCTAGTGCTGGCTCCTCCTCAGCAAGAGAATCTTTAGGTCTTTTCAACCGATGCCTAGAGTCTTGTGTACCACATCACAGGAATTATAGTCCAGCCCAAGGAAATAGCAGCTCCTCTTTAGGAGAGAATAAACATGGCTTAATTAACAAAGAGGTATGTGATTAAGGTTTATTTGTTATTCTTTTTATTTATAACTTTTTTGAAACACTTCGTTATACAATTGCATTAATTATTTTTTATCAATATTTTTACTAAAGCTCCAGAAGGAACTTTGGACGATTCATTTGAAGATCTTAGACTTCCATTAGACTATAGAATAAATTAAAAATGTGGTAATTTAGGGGCTCAAATTGAAGTTGAGCGTAAAAACATTCTCCTACGAGTCTACTTGAAAGTGCATTTTTTTAAGATTATGTACTCCTTCACACTTTCTGATGTTTTGGTAGATTACATTGACAAAGCAGGAGGAGCAAAATGTGAGTGAGATGGAAAATCAAACAAAGATGTTGTCTCTGTTTCCATACAACTTGATTGGAAGTTTGGAAAATTTGGAAAAACTTCGTGCATGTAAATGTGATTTATTGGAAGTGATATTTGAACTTCAAGGACTAAATGCTGAAGAAAGCGATATCTTCAATAATTTGAGAGTATTGTCGTTAAAATTTTTACCGAAGCTATTGCATATATGGAAGAAAGGCCCACGAGATATTAAGGGATTCAATTACTTGAGATTGCTACAAGTATGGGGATGTAATAGTTTGAAATGTTTATTCACCCCATCCATAGCAAAACTTCTAGTGAAAGTAGAGAAAATAGACGTACATAAATGCAATGAAATGGAAGAAGTTCTTGCAAAAGAATTGGAAGATGAAGAGAACAAAGATGTGATTGCATTCCCCCTAGTGAAGACCCTCTCGCTCACAAGTTTACCAAATTTGGAATGTTTCTACACCGAAGGTAATCATGCTTTTGAGTGGCCATCTCTAATGAAATAACAATAGCGGGATGCCCCAAATTAAATATGTTTGTTTCGACAAGTACAGAAACACATAAGCTAAAGGGAGTGCATATGGAGTCCAAAACTTTTCAACCAATGGTAGAGGGAGACCTCAATGCCACCATACAACATATTATCAAAGGAAAGGTATGTTACAATTTATAACCAACATTGCTTAATGGGAAAGGTTTTACTTCAGCTATTAATAGTGGAGATGCATATAATTTGGTTATATTGCTAAATTATAAAACTTACATTGCATTTTTACGTTAGAAAAAGGGAATTTAAACATCATTCACCTCGTAGTAACGTGTTTAGGGGTTGAATTAATAATTGAGTTTCACGATGTAATTTTGATATATGGGTTCTCTTTGCTTTTAGGGGTTGAATCAATTTTCTTCATCATCTTTTCCTCTATGGAGTTGGAGATCAGGTACCTAATGTGATTACATATTTTTTTCCTTTATAGAATCTAAATTCTTAAAGTTAGTTTCTTCGAATTTCAGCATCTAAAGATATTTTTGAAGATTTTTAGATGTCGCGGAAATTCCAAGTCTCCATGTACAGCACGTAAATTTCTATATTTGACCGATTATTATGACTCCTTTCTTTTTCTTTTTTGTTGTATTTCTCAGTTTTCTACAATGAATTTGTCTAATTTCAGGCCTCTCTTCTCAATCTCTTGACTAGCCGTCGTAGACCTTCTTACTCGGTGAATTTTCTATTAATAATTTAATTGTCTACTTCTATTGTACAGTAATAATTTACTAGGTAATTGTACAGTCGGAAGAAATTTCGAAAATTCATTGAAGATCAACACAAGTATTATAGACCTAATTCCCAATGCATGTAGCCTATATTTGAAGGGAAGACTGAAATTACAAACTCCAATTAAATTTATAGCACAAAGAAGCATATGTGAATAAGATAAGATGAGAATTTGTGAATAATAGTGAAATAATTTGAGTTAAAATGTTTTATTGGGTTTTGGAAAATGAGAGAAAAAGTTGAATGAAATTATTATAAAGTTATTTTTTGTGTTTTTTTTTTTTTTTTTTTTTGTTTAGAAGTTTAGGATGAAAAAGTTGAACATTTAAAATTGAAAAATATTTGTGTTTGAATGATATTTGAGAATGAAATAGGATGAAATAGCTATTAGCTACACACTTTATGTCTTGTAGCTAGCTCCCTTGGAAAAAATTTCATTCCATTGCTACTACGCAGAGACTAACTGCCCCGGGAACTACTACTTTGATTGTTTCCTTTATGATAGTGGAGAAATTTGTCATTTTTTCTTGAGTTTAATTTGGGTTGCACATAATGTGCGTTGATATCAGTTAAATGATGAAAACCACCATTCCTAGCAGCTAATTTTTTTTTGGGATTGTTTGTAAGTTTTCAATCATTTAAAAGTTTGTAATTGCATCACACAACTTTATATGCAGGTTCATCATGTTGGTGCTGGAACAACTGCTACAGGGCACTGATTCATGTCATAGATTAAGATTATATGAATGTTTCAGTATATATTTGAGATATTAGTCATTTGAATTTAGAAATAAGAGTGAACAAATCAAATTATATTATGTTTTTGGGAGTGAAATTGAATGATACAGTTGCTTCTTATTTCTAGGTGTATCTATTGCCTATACAGTTACAATGTTTGACAACTATAGTGATGCAAACTCAAACTCATATGGGGTATCCGAGTTTAGATTATATGTTGATAGTGTTGAACAACTTTAAGAATGTAGATTTGCATAAAGAAATGCAGAATCTTTATTTGGATAAAGTTTAATCCATTTCCAGCTCGATTCCATGCTGTTACTCGAATCAGCTGCAGCATCATAAATGCCACATTTGAAATACATGTTGCCTGCCCCTCTATCGTTCCCCTCATACTTTTGGATACTATTAATAAACTCTTATTTCCCTTCTTCCCCCGCATCATGGATAGTGAGTGCTTACTCTGATNGTTGCAGAGTGGTGGCTCAAACCTAGTCTGGCTAATCTAACTACTAATTCAATATTAATGGTTGCTTGCGGCCAGAAAGAAAAATATCTCTTGGTTTGCTACTGATCTCTCATGGCTCTCTTTCTCTCTCTCATTAAATAACTTGCATCTCATTTCGGTTTAATCTGCTATAGAACAAGGCTATGAACATGATACCAATTTGGAATATATTAAACTCAAATATTGCTCCCCCTTTTCAACTTTGAACTCAGTGCACATCTTGAAAGTTTTTAGCTCTCATAAGGCATCCCAAAAAGGAGGTTCTAGTCATTTGCTAAGCCAACTTGAGACAACTTGCATATAAATTCTACCAAAGAACTTGACTTCATTTGCAATACATTGGTAAAAACATTTTGGCATTAATTTTTTGTTAATCATTTTTTCTGTGAGTTATGCTGTAAATTGTATAAATATTTTCATCACTGTTATTGTCGAGATTTTCTCTTCTACAAGATTCCTGCATATTGTGTAAACATAGTAACTGTTAGCACCAGCAATTTTACTTCCATGTATATCTTTGTCTCGTTGTCATCTTTGCTATAAAATGGCACATTGTAATTTCTATATCAGTATATATAGAGGCCTTGCATTAGAACAGACTGTTTCCTTACATGGTATCAGGCTGCCACTAAGGTTGCAGGAAATGGGTTCTACTTCAACCTCCTCAATCCCACTTGTGATTGACTCTACCTCTCTTGAAAAATTTTCCCCTACAAACATGAGTTTTCCTGATATCTTTACCAAGATTGCCTCCACCACAGCCTCCTTCTCGTGGAGTTTTGTGGCACCCCCAGCTCCCACTTGGGATTGGACGGTGACGAAAATGTCGGGACATGTAATACAAGGCTTCACACTCCTCGTACATAACAGGTAATATGCTATGCACCTAATTACACTAGCAGTATGCAATATCATAGTAGCGGAAAAATAATAAAAGTCGGATATTCTAAGCAACACAATATGCAATTGCAAAGTACATGGTACCATACTAATAAATCATTACCCACATTGTCCATAACCATAAAACTATACCATAAAATATAGTATCCCAAAATGACATATAGTAAAGTTTAGTCTCCCAAAACACGGGACTTTCTCAAAATATTGTTTCTCAAAAACTGAGATCTAAACCATAAGTTCTACTGACTGTACCGATGTACCGAAAGGTCCGTACATCGTGATGAATACGCCATAAACAGATAATCATATTAACTCGACCTTATTTCATCAGGTTACATGCCTTATGCATTCACTAACGTTAGGTGCTTCCTCGCTTCGGCATTCTTTAAAAAGAATCCATTCGAGGCTCATCCTTTATTCTTCGTTGACCCAGGAGTTACTACTCCATTTTTATGCACTCCAGAGTGGACAGAGGAGTTCGACGAGGACAATCCCCCGTCCTAGCACTTGAGGGCGTGATAAAACTTTTTAAACTCTTTTCTTTGAAGAAAATGAACTTTTCTTTGAAGACATTCTCCCCAAATGCATGTGACATAGAACTTAAGACATATGTACTTATACTTGACATGCAACATATGGAATGCCATGCATGAAATAACCAAGCGTAACATGTTCAATTCATGGCATGATAATATGAAACACATGAAACAACAAAATGCATACATGGAGCACGAGAACTTGCTTAGGCCGAAACACATAGGCACAAAAACATGAAGAATCATCACTTAAACATGTTCCAAACTTCAAGCATATCATATAGAAATCAAAGCATAGTGAAACAAAACATGAAATCATAGATTTTAGCTATGGTCCGAAACTTCCAAGACATACTCAAACCTAAATATCATGTTTCATAAACCATCAACCTTAATCAAGTGAAAACTGAAACTTATAGGAGTATTTCATGGCATTTTCATCACAAATCCGAAACATATAATTCCTTCCCTAGATTTTCTCAAGATCATATTAGCATATTTAAACAAACAAACAAGAAATAACCAACAAAGTAAACACAACAATGAAATGATTTACACAAATATATACAAGAATTAACCAAGAGTAGGTTGAGTGTATACTTACAAAAATTTGTGTAAAGAAATACTAGCAAGCTGTAAATCCGAACATACTATATTAGAAAGAGTAACTAAAAACCTATCTCATGTTCTTGAGTATGTGTATGGATGTTTAGGGCATCACTTGATCTTGGCTTCTAGGGTTTTTGGGTTAAAACCCCTTCATTTCACTCATAAAGTAAAATAAAACCTAAGATAAGCAAAAATACATGTGGTGGTCAAAAACATGGAGGATGAACTCCCCCTTACTAATGGGCTTCAAGGGTTTCTTAAAAACCCTAAGTCATTTTTCAGGAAAATGTTAGAAAGTGTGGGTGGTCTATCATTCTCAAAGTCTAATGAGATTTGAATCTCATTTTCAGGTTGAGAAAGTGACATGTGTGTGCAAAACTTAAGAGGAAACCGATCCTTACCTTGTCTATCCTTGGTGGTGCCAAAAATCCCCTTTCTTGAAAGGATCCTCCTTGTTTGGTTGGAAGGAAAATACAAGAAAGTGAGGGAACCTTCAAGTGAACATGGGAGAATTGTGAGGAGAGAGTGAGGGCTCATGCAAGTTCTGAAAAAAAGGCATGGGAAAAGCTCCTTGGCGTGTACCCCTTCTTTTTTTTTATAGAAGACCTTCCCTCCTTGGTTGCTTCAAAAAATCCTTGCATGGATGACAAGTGGCATAGGTTTCTTCTTCCCCTTTCTCTTTTGCCGAAAAATGACTCTTAGAATTCCCCACTTGGATTGCATTGGGAAGGGACATCTTGGGGGAGAAGTGTAGGGTTTCTCTTCCCTTGGACGAAATTCCCTTCTTTCCCCTTTATGCCCTTCCTTTCCTTAAGCAAGTGAATATTTATTCAAGGGTAGCTTGGTAAAACATTACATGCCTCTTCCTTTTCCCCAACAAGTAACCTTTGGCATGGATGACAAGTGGCGTTGGGCATGTGCCATAGCCCTAGTCGTCCCCTACTTCTTCTTTTTCCAAGTTGATGCTTCATCTTCGTAGTGCTCATTCCCTAGGTGACCTTTCATGTACCATTGGTCCAAAATAAACTAAGTGACAAGTGGCGAGTGGATGGGATGCTTGGGAGAGTGTTAGCCGAAATCCTAAGGGCATACTTGTCCATGATACAAAAGTCTCTTCACATATTCTTCTATAAACTTAGTGCATGCTTGACACTTGGCAAAAATTGACTAAGTTCGAAATCCTATGTACCTCCTTTCGGTTTCCCATGCAAATCTTCTAGAAAAGCTCAATTTCACTTCCCTAGGCTTCCCTTCCCAAGATATCTACCTTGGAACTTGAATTTTGGGCAAGACAATGGGCTAGGAGTGTGAAAAATTGGGCTAGCTGAAAATCTCTTAGTCTTCTTAGGTTTCTTTTACCCCTTCATCCATCTAGAAGGTTTCTAGCATGCTGACAAGTGGCAATTCCTTTAGGGTAGACATGCAAGCCACTTCTTGGTACTTTCCTACACTCCTCTCTCCCCCTTATCCCATTATCAAGTCTAGGTTCACAATATAACACTTTCATGCCACATGACACTTGTAACTAAGATTTGGGTCATGGGCCAAAAGCCATTGGGCCTGGGTTTCTAAATAAGGCCAAAATTCTCAAGGCATTCTAGGGTTACTCCTCTCTTGGGCTCAAGTTGTCATTTCAAAGATTCTAAAGCTTTCCAAAATAGCTAGAGCTCCCAAAAATGTTATGGAAACTAAGAATAAAATCTATGGGTCATGCTTATGCAAGTTTGGGTCATTAGAAGTTCACACTCTTGCCCATAGTTGCAATGACGCTTCTTGCATCACCTGTTGCCGTTATGGGGGTCCAAATCATAAAGAAGATGCCTACAATGCTTCTGATGAAGAAGTTGTGCAATACAAAGCTTTTCTTGCTCTCCAAGTGGGTGACACGGTTGATGAGACTTGGTATCCAAATACAAGAGCAAATCAACATATAACCTCCACCTCCAATGATGCCCAGGGTACTCACCCTTATTCAGGTACTTAGACAGTTATGGTTGGCAACGGTGTTGGCCTTCCAATCTCTGCAATTGGTCGATTGAACCTTCCAAAAACCTCTTTTCAATTGGATAATGTTCTTATTGTTCCCTCCATTCAGAAAAATCTATTTTCAGTTTCTCAATTTACACGAGATCATAACTGTTGTTTTATGTTTTATCCATGGGGTTTTATTGTCAAGGACCTGAGGACGAATAAACTACTTCTTAAAGGATTAGTGATCAATGGCTTATATCCGATCCATCCTCAATGCATTTTTCCTTCTCCAGTTGGATTCACGGCTACAAAATGTTCTGCCAGCGTATAATGTGCTCATATGGGCCACCCAAGTTTTTAAATACTTGCAACTCTCTCTTCCTATTTGCCTATTTCAAATAAGACACTTTATTTTTGTGAAAGTCATTCTTTAGGAAAATCAAAGAAGCTTCCTTTTTCTTTTCAGACAATTTATGCCTAAACTTTCTTGCGTACCATTCATACTGATGTATGGGGACCAGCCCCAATTTCTGCTTATGATAACCAACCTTTTTATCTTGTTATTATTGATGAATATTCAAGGTATGTTTGGTTATATCCTATGGTCCAAAAATTTGATCTATCTTTCCAACTTTTCTGAAATTAATGGAGAATGAATATAACAAAAGTGTCAATATAGTCCAAAGTGATGGATGAGAGAAATTTGCAAATCAAGTCTTAAAAACCCATTTTGCCTCCAAAGGAATTCTTCATCGCTTGTCTTGTCCCAACACCCTTAAGCAAAATGGCTTGGTTGAACCAAGACATCGACAAATTGTTGAAACATGCTTAACTCTACTTGCACATCATCCAAGTTCTGGTCTCCTACTTTCACCACTGCAGCTTTTCTTATAAAAGGACTACCCACTCCACTTCTTCAAAACAAAACCCCTCATGAGATGGTCTTTGGCACTCTCCCTACATACAGTCAATTAAGAGTATTCGGCTATGCATGCTATACCTATTTGCAACCATTTGGTCGAAATAAATTGAAGCCCACCAATTTCATTTTTCTTGGCTATTCACTTCAGCCTAAGGGTTATCAATGCTTAAATTTGTCAACAGGGAGAATATACATATCACATCATGTACTTTTTGATGAGTTAACCTTTCCTTTTGCTCATACTTAGGATTCTCTTTCAAAGAATTTATAGATGTTCCGCCTACAGTCTCTTCCAAAGTCTCTGTAGCATGTTGCAGCTCATAACATCAACTCTGCTAGCACACTGCCTTCTGTCTAAGATTCATTAGTTAATTTGAGCTCCTCCTCCCAACACTCATTTGAACTCCACCTTCCTTCTCAGCCAACCAACACTCTTGCTCTAGCAAAAAATGTTGCTCCAGTTTGCACTCATCCAATGATTACAAGGACCCAAGATGGCACCAGACATCCTAAAGTTTACTTTCAACTCGGCATCCTCTTCCCCTTTGTTTTGTTGCTAATTTTGCAGCTAAGCCAAAGGAATCAAGATCATACAAACAAGCATTGAAGGACCCAATTGGAAACAAGCCATGCAAGATGAGCTGGATGCTCTTCATACAAACCGTACGTGGACCTTGGTTCCTCATCTGCCTAGTATGAATATTGTAAGCAGCAAATGGGTTTTCAAGGTTAAAACTAGAGCTAACGGCTCCATTGAGAGGTACAAGGCTCACCTTGTTGCTCCTGGCTTCACAAAAATTCCTGGTTTTGACTATGATGAAACGTTTAGTCCTGTGGCTAAACCTCCTACTATTCGTTTAGTCCTCACTTTGGCTCTCTCCCATGGTTGGTCACTTAAACAATTGGATGTATGCAATGCCTTCTTGCATGGGGATCTCCAAGAGCACATATATCTCTCCCAACCACCAGGATTTGAGGATCCAACTTGGCCTACTCATGTATGTCAGTTACATTTATATGGTCTTCAACAAGCACATCGTGCTTGGTACATTAAGTTTAGCACCAACATCCAACAAATGAGTTTTCAGCGTTGTCCCTATGATACATCCTTGTTCTATCATCGCATTGGGTCTACCATTTTAATGCTTCTTATTTACATCGATGTTATCATTCTTATAGGCAGCTCTACTCTTGGAATTTGTTAGTTTATCAAGCATCTCTTCCATATGAAAAGACCTTGGTGAATTGCACTACTTTTTGGGTCTACAGGTTGCTCGTGGTGAATCTAACATGACTCTCACTCAGACTCGGTACCTTATGTCTATCCTCCAGCTTTTTTGGCTTTGATGGTGTAAAGGTTGTCTCCAGGCCTCTGGTATTTGGTGTCTTTGCTACAGATGGTATTCCCTTATCTGATCCCATTCTCTACAAACAAATGGTTGGGACACTCAATATCTAACCTTAATGTGACCAAACATTGCTTATGTTGTCCACTTTTTCTGTAAGTCCATGCAATATCCAAGTGATCTTCACATGCTTACTATCAAACGAATTTCTCATTACTTGAAGGGAAAACTTCATCTTGGTCTTCACTTCACCAAGTAACCAATTTTTGACTTACAAGGATTTTGTGATGCTGATTGGGCTGGGTCCAAAGATGACTGTCGCGCTATGACTGGCTTTGCTGTTTACATGGGCACCAATTTACTTTCTTGGGAAGCAAAGAAACAAACAACTGTCTCTCGCTCAACTACAAAAGCTGAGTACTGAGCTCTAGCCACCACAACAGCTAAATTGATGTGGTTCATGCATCTCCTTTCCAATCTCGGCTACACCATACTTGCACCCACCTTGTATTGTGATAATCTCAGTGCTACCAATATAGCTAAAA
Source organism: Pterocarya stenoptera (assembly GCA_003123785.1). Lineage (NCBI taxonomy): Eukaryota > Viridiplantae > Streptophyta > Magnoliopsida > Fagales > Juglandaceae > Pterocarya > Pterocarya stenoptera. The sequence goes on from QEOT01007994.1 coordinate 43,437, forward strand.
ACCCAGTTTTCCACCATCGTACAAAACACATCGAGATATATGTTCATTTTGTTTGACAGCAACTTGCTCAAGGTGAACTTTCTTTAGCCTACATCTCTGGTTAAGATCAAGTTGCCGACATCTTCACAAAAGCCCTGTGTAGTCCAAAGTTTGAACCAAATCGTAACAAGCTTTGGTCAGACCTATTCCACCTTGAGCTTGAGGGGGAATGTAAAGATTATCATCATTGTTATTGCTGAGATTTCCTCTTCTACAAGATTCCTGCATATTGTGTAAACATAGTAACTGTTAGCACCTGCTGTTTTACTTCCATGTATAGTTTTCTTTCCATGTATATCTCTGTTGCATTGTCATCTTAGCTGTAAAATGTCACATTGTAATTTCTATATATAAGTAAATATAGAGGCCTTGCATTAGATCAAGCCGTTTTTTATAATCTAACACTTTTTAGCCATACTAGATGCTAAGCAATTACAAACACTGGGTTTACTTTTCAATCCACGTGAAATTTTATATTTCAAGTTACAAGCTGATTCCATGTAGTAGCTTAAATTAGCCGAAGCAGCAAAAACAACACATTTGAAGTACAAGTTGCCAGGCCCTTTATCCTTCACCTCAAATTTCTGAACTCCATTAATGAAAACAATCACCATCCCTTTATCCAAACCATGAATAATATTATTATGGATGGTAAGAGAAGGCACATTTGATTTTGTAGAGAACAATTAGAGCAGCCTTACTTCAATTTTTTTCAAGAATAGAAGCATAAATGACAATGTCTCTTACAATATCTACAGTGTGACAATATAATGTATATACAATATAATGCATAAATGACAATATTTTGTTTCTATATATCCATTTTGTTGAGTAATATATGGGCACGAATAATGTGAGGGTATTCCTTGTTGACTCAAGAAATGAAGAAAATATTTGTCATTATATTTCATAATATTGTTTGAATGAAAGCTTCTTATGGTGATCTCGTGGTTTAAGTTGAATATAGATGGCAGTAGTCTTGGCAACCCAGGCTCTTTGGGGGTGGGTGGTATTATTAGAAATGATCGAGGACATTTGGTTCACGCCTTTGATTCTCATATTGGTTTCGGTTCAAATAATAGAGCTGAGTTGTTAGCTCTTATGCAGGGTCTCAAAGCTTGTAAATATCTGGGGATTAATTTTGTGGAAATTGAATAAGATTCTCAAGTGGTGATCTCATGGTGGAATAGGCGGAGATGTGGCGTGTGGTACTTGGAGGATTTTTAGGAGGATATTCTTGTCCTTATTGATTCTATGGTTTGCGTAGTTCGGCACATTTACAGGGAGGGAAATAAAGTTGCTGACTGGTTGGCTCGGAGTGGTGTAACTAGTCTTAACACGGAATGGAATATTATCAGGGATGCGCCTAGGATTCTTCGAGGATTAATTCGATTGGATATACTGGGTTTCCCATCTTTGCATTGCTATTAGTGTCATCACTCATGTGGCATTTGGTTGTCGTGTTGGTTTGGTAAGATTTTATTTTCTGTTTTTGTTGTGTTAACATCTTTTTTGCAGGTGTGGTTTTGTGCTTGTATTTTGTTTGCCTTGGTTTGTTTGTTTTTTTTTTTGTTAGAGGTTTCTAGGTCCTTTTGACACCTGGTTTCGAAACTTTTTTGCTTATCTTGTAACCCTAGGTGTTGGTCTGTAACTACGGTTTTCCTCTGCCATAAGTGAGGGTCTATAAATAATGGAATGGGGTCACTCTTGGACAGGTGATACTCGGCTCTTCTTAAAAAAAGAAAAAAAAGAAAGCTTCTTATGATACGAGAAAATTCAGTTTCTACTATTTTGTGAAAGTTTTGATAAATATGAGCAAATTCAAAACGATGCTATAAGAGATATATCCCAATATAGGAATAATAATAATCAACAAAAGTAACAAAATAATGAGATCTTGGCCCCTATGTGGAAATGAGAGCGGGTCCCCAAATATCAAAATGAATCAAATGAAATGGTATAAAAGAAAATGAGTCACTTTTATTAAACTAAAAATGTGTTTATTTTTCAAATTGGCATGAAACACAATCAAAAGACTCAAAATGTACGGCCCAGGATGACCTTGAGAGACTAAAAGTTGAATACAAGGAAAAGAGGCATTGCCCAATCCATAATACCATAAGCTGGGGAAATTAGTGGGGGCACTAACGTGTGTAGATGCATGGGAGGGAATCTACAAAGAAGAGAGATCAAATAGATGTCCAATCTTACAATCGGTCCCAAAGAGCTTGGCTATCTAAAGATCTAGTACATCAATACCATAACTAGAAAATGTTAGCATAAAGCCAAATTCACAAAGGTGACACATCCTCTTCCACATAAGAAATATAGGATGAAAATATGTTGATATCCACCATCCCTCTTACCATATTGCTAATTTAAGTTAATTTTAACTTATTTAGAAAAGAGAGAAAAATAACTAAAAAAAGAGAGAGAAAGTTTGAGAAAGAACCAAATAAAAACATAAAAAATAGTCTTCTTTAATCATACTGATCCAATTGAGCAGTTGTCGTGTAACTCTCGAATGATTGTAATGTAGCAAAGTTTTGAGAAGACACATGTAGCCTATTCTTAAAGAGAGGATTGATGATATAACAAGCTCCAATTAAACTTAGAGTACAAAGAAGCCTAAGTGCCTAACCCCTAAAGCCTTTTTACTAAGTTTCATATTCATTGAGACATTAAGTAAAACTCCCAAAAACTGGCTGACAAACTCTAGTTTAATCTTAGAGCAAAACCTTACATCTTGGTAATACAAGAAAGAAAGGGGCCTAATTGATCTTCAAGCGCTTAGTCTTCACCTGATTCCAACATCAAGTTTCCATATCTAGATGTAATAACATTTGTTTTCTTTAAGTAATGCTACATACAATCTTAGGGTGGACAAGTCTCATATACTCCCTTTGAAAAAGAGTGGGGTCCACTCTTAAAAGGTTAATTTTTCATGTAGGTCCCATATTTATCCATTTTTTTCAAAGGGAATGCATGGGGCTTGTACACCCTAAAATTGAAAATATTATTTCTCTTTTTTCCTATTCGAAGAGAAATTTTAGTTGTTTTAAGTACAAAATGCAAACTCCGTGCTTACCTAGAAATTTATGTTTCATCTTCTCTCTCCCACTTGAGACTTTTAAGTTCGGACAAAAATTTAGAGAGATTTTTTTCTTAGCCATTGTATAGTCTTCTCCATTATGTATATAAACAAGATGTCTGATAGCAACCTAAACGTGGAAATTTCAATTGACATATGAATTTGGCATATTACTTCCCCTGCTCTTTCTAATCCCTTGACAACACTCTTCCTCTGTTATCTGTTTTATTTAGGCCATTTTTGGGTAACAAAGTATTCTCAAATATTTTCTTTTCAAATATCACTCAAATACAAAATACTTTTCAATTTCAAATTTTTAAATTTTTCATCTAATCATTACCTAATCATTATCCAAACATAAAACCTAATACAACTTTCCCAAACTTCCAACCAAAACACAAAAAACTACCATTCCTATCAACTAATATTTTTGGGATAGTTTGTAAGTTTTCATTCATTTAAAAGTTTGTAATTGCATCACGCAAATTTATGCTATTGTTAGAGGAGCTGGCGATGGAAGAGGAGCTGAAGATGGAGGAAGCATAACCTTTCTTGTCTACATGCATGAAGGTAAAGAGAGATGGAGAGAAAAAGGAAGATGGAGAAGAAGGAGGAGGAGATATGGGGTTATGGCCTACCTAGTGAACATGCAAGAGAAGAGAAAACCGTTTATGTGAGTAGATGAGAGAAAAAGCCAATCGAGGATACATCAGTGACGGAGGTGATGCTAGTGACGTCGGAGTTGAAGCAGAAATGGAGGATGATTGATGCTATTGACGTTGATCGTGGAGAACTTTTGCCTCTATGACCGAATGACATGGATTTTTGCTTGGGAAGGCTGATTGTGGGAATGAAACGAAAAGTGTAGAAAAAAAAAAGTAAGGTTCAGTTGGATAAAATAATGATGAAAAATGAGATGGTTTTGCTACAATGAAGGTCATATTTGTTGATCCTAAATTTATTACTTTAGTTCAAAGGTTGGTTGAGTTTATCTTGCCAAATCCAATGTAGTTTGAATTTAAGCCATATTAGTTGTTTTAGGGGCTCCCCTAGTATTTAGATAAGTTAATGCCGGTGCTCTTAACTAAGTTAAATGGAAAGAACTACAATTATTGGGCAATCAGCAGATATATTCTTGAGAGGAAGATGTCTTGACTAATTCTACTACTTCATAATTATTGGGCAAGCAGTACTGGTATATAGTTGTGGTCCAATTCCTCATTGGTTTAAAGTCTCAATATGTGCCAGTGTTGTGTACAAATCTTATCAGCACATGCCTTTGACCTACTCTCTTTGTGATTTATATTCTCGACATTAGGACAATACTCCTTTCAATGTGAACTGTGGCACCCCATTCCACGATAAAAGGCCTAGCAAGGTTTCGTGGTCATAACAATGCCAGCCAATCAGCAACATCCAGGGTTTGAATCAGGTTAGGCATGGAATATTTACTAGGAAGTGCACGTGTAAGTAAATAGATATCTGGTTTGCAGCAGTAAAGTAAAGGTTTAGTTTGAAGGCTAAATGTTATAGTACCATAAGTCTAAAAACCATAAATACTTTCTCACAAATTCCACAAGTCACTTCATTCCTTAAATAACTACACACATGTCCAGATGTTTTATTTGTACACTCAAAATGAGGCCAACCAAACACATATGGTTGCCTAATTGATAGTTACAAATACAAATCCCATGAATGGATAGGTTCTACAATAGAAAACATGCCTACACACCTATTGCTTGGGTTGGGTTAGCTAAATGAGTTGCTTCCCTCTAGGGCTACTTCAGTTTTAGCTGGTGAAACACATCTAATGATTGTATTTACTAAACTTTGGTATCTTGAACCTAGGTGAACGCATGTATTAGTACATGACGAGGATTCCTCTCAGGAAAAACCACGTGTTCATAAACACGTCTGCGCAATACTCAATATGTCTATATATATAATTGTATATGTCATCAAGGCGAGGAATCACACACTTCTCGAGCACGTAAAACCTGTCACAATAATCAAATAGTCGTTCACAACTATCACACAGATATTCGCCACACAAACATCCATCACCCGATGGGTCAACAGGGGTGAGCAGCTCCACTGCTTGAAATCGGGGAATCTCTCCGACCTGACCAACATGGTGCAATTCAACTCGTATGTCCCCAAAACAAATCGACTCTCACACAAAGATATAAATGTTGCACTAGAGAACGTCTTTCCAACCAACGAACTCAAAGACACCTACAATTGATATGCCTGGGGATACCGCCCCACCCCAATCATTCACGGGGACTCTCTCTACCCACATGAAGCTCATGTCGATGCATTGCAAGAATGGTCCGGAGAATCCTTCATCCCATCCATAATGATTACCACACGATACGATTATTCACGCAGAGATAGCACTAAAAAAAAA